>JAULBY010034648.1:0-14795 GCA_032358315.1 Ophiocytium majus | reverse complement strand
TTAAATATCATAATTTAAACCTGGCCCGAACGCACGTGATTTATACTGCTTGCTGCTATGTTGACACCAATAGGGAATATACTTATGGAACTAATGGTACTACTGCAGTAGTACTTGAAAGCAATAAGTTATCACCATGTAATACACACAAAGAGCGAAAACTCGCCTGCACCGCCTCCTCCCACTTTCGGCAGTGGCCGAGGGCACGCTTGGCGCTCCAGCGGAAGTTGGGCGTGAGGCGCAGCAGGTTGACAATGAGGTCACGCGCCTCCTGCGTGACCACCAGCCACAGCGGGTGGCTGAAGTCGAAGCGCCCCGTCACCAGGCGGCCCACCAGCTCCTGCGCGCAGGCCACATGGAAGCCATAGTGAGTGCTACAGCATAGCAGTATGCGCTGGACCACATGAAAGACGTAGTCAGCGCCTACGGCATAGCATTTGCGGGCTGCCGCGTGACACATCAAAGCTAACGTCAGCGTTATAGCACAGCAGTGTTTGCGTGACCACATGGAAGTCATAGTCAGTACCTACCGCATAGCGTTTGCGGGGCTGCCGCAGCGGGTGCATCATGCAGGTATATAGTCAGTGCTACGGTGCAGCGTTTGCTGGCTGCCGCAGCGGCTGCATCACGCGCAGGCCATGCAAGTGGCCCCCCACAACGGCTTCGCAGGCAGTCTTACTGAGGAGTTCAGCGTGAGGATGCTGCATCATGTAGTGCTGAGCACAAAACCGGGGGCCATGCCTGACAGAAGACCCAGGTGGGTGCAGCAACATCTGAACATGCGAAGGCACTCGCTGGGGCGGGCTGTGTGCAGTGCGGGGCGAGCATGGCGGCATATCACAAGTTGAACTTTCAGGGGCAACTCCAAGTTGGGCGCACCTCGTTGGTGAAGTCCTTCTCGTCTCTCAAAAATGGGTACTGCAAGTGCAAGTGTGTGGGGGAGGGGGCACCGGGCAGCAGGGGCACCAGATGGCAACAGGGTGGCAGAGCCGTTTTTTTAGCACAGCACTCGCATTGGGTTGGGTTGCCGCGCACCTGCCTCGGGGCAATGAAAGAGATCAGGGTGCCCTAGACAGCGACAGTGCCCAGGGCACAACCGCAGTGATGATGTGCTTGTAGACTGATCAGGCGGTCTCCAGAACACACGCATGTGGCACAGAGGTGCAATCAAGGACAGTAACGCTGCGGGCGCGTTCCAGGAAAACTCTCAGGACTGTTCCCCGCAGCAGCCACGCACCTCGCCGCACAGCAGGAAGAAGGCCACCACCCCCACGCTCCACAAGTCCGACTTCTGCGAGTACCCCTGCTTGGACGGAGGCATGCGCATCAGGGCAGCATGCGGCCGGTTAGAAGCTTCTGCAGCGCCAGCACTTGTAAAACCCAAGGTGTGACGTCGCGCACAAGGGCTCGCACTGAGCGCTGCCACGCACTGAGTGTTAGCCACACAGTACGGCTTCCACACCCGCACACGAGGCAGCAGTTTAAAGAGGTAGAGTTTGTGCCAGCCGGCCAGTTGCGCGTAGCAGATTGCATCAGCCAGGTGTGCCACCAAAGCAAAAGCATTTGCAGCGCCTGCTTACTCAAGACAGCTCGTGCTGCCTCAAGGTACGCTGCCGTGCCGCAATGTGGGCGCCAATGGTGTCCAGGGGACGCTAGACACGCACGGTGTTAGAGCTTTCATGAGTCATGTGTTTGAAGTGTTGGCTTGGTTCGCCAGTCCGTGTCTGGCGCCCGCGTCAACAGTAAGGGACTATGGAGCGCGTGTCTGCGGTGCGCCCGATTGCCGGGCGGTCCTGCAGACGCCAAGCCGGCCATGCCGCCGCTGCAACTGCGCACAAAACTGCTGAGCCAACGAGAGGCTACACAACGGCTGCCCACCCCAGGACCGAATGCGGATCGGGTGCATGAGAGCACATCAGACCGCCACCACACCCGCTGCAACGACGGGCAGCACGCGCGCTCGCTCGCATTCACCGCCCCCAGCAGGACTACTACCGCCGCCGCACCCACACCTCCGCAAAGGTGGAGCAACACTCCCCGCCTATATAACAGGGCTACTGCTACTGCTACAAGCCAGCGCTGGCAGTCTGGACGGCTGCCGCCGCCGGACCCCCACACGACAGCGGCAGCGCGCGCGCTCGCTTCCACTCACCGTCCCATCAGCCAAGTGCGCCATGCCGCTGTAGCTAGGCACGAAACTGCTGAGCCAACGCGAGGCTAGACAACGGCTGCCCATCCCAGAGGAACGAGAATGCGGATCAGGTGCACGACAGCATGTCAGACCGCACCCCCTCACTGCAATGACGGGCAGCAGGCGCGCTCGTTCACCACTCACCGCCCCCAGCAGGACCTCCGGCGCCATGGTGTAGACGGTGCCCACGACCGTCTTGAGCGCCTCGCCGCGCGCAAACACCTGGCTGAGGCCAAAGTCAATGAGCTTCACCACCAAAGGCTCCTCCGCGCTCTCCAGCATTATGTTCTCCATCTGGCGCGCGGGAGCAAGAATGTAGCTCTAATCAAAGAAAGTGCCTTGATATTGTGACAGTTTCCATGCGCTGTGAGCAAGAGAGATAGCTGATGTCATATTTTTTCAGTATGGAGAAGAAAGATCATCAAGGAAGATTGCGGCGCAGTCGGGGGGGGGGCGGCACACAGAGCTTAGACAATAGTTTAGACAGCAGCTTACTGTCAGGGGTTCACGTGTTTTTTGTGTGTGATTGATTGCAGCCAAAGTATATAAAGTGTAGTCTGCAGCTCCTGCGCTCAGCGGCTCGTCCGCGCTCTCCAGCACCGCGTTCTCCATCTGGCGTGCAGACGGCGGTTGATAGCCAGCAGTTTACTATGGCTTCATGTGGCTTTTGTGTGTGTTTCTGCATTCACATGTACCCTGCGTGGTGGGTCTGCGTGTTCAGCCAGGAATGCGCTGATGATGCGAGGCGTCAGAGGGAGGGGGGCGCGGCGGGCTGTGTGCAGTTATGGCACCAGCCAATGTGTGGGGGGCTGGGTGCGAGAGCGAGCAACGTGCTCAGCAGAGCACCACTGTATGTGTGTGCGGCACTGTCTATGTGTGTGTGTGCGGCACTGTCTATGTGTGTGTATACGGCACTGTCTATGTGTGTGTGCGGTGCTGGCCAGCTATCCAGGCCCAAAGTAGGCCTAGCGCTGGAAGCAGGGTTGCCTGTGTCAGTGCCGGCGGCCATTTTGCTTTGGCATGACTTGTGCCGGCTTGGTGGGCGCATCGGTGGTACTGCTGTTGTAGGCTAGTGCGGCGTCCGCACCACTGAGACCATGTGGGTTGTTGCGCGCTCAGCGCCCTTCAACTTCAACATTTCCGGCTGCAGGTGTTGGCGTACAACACCAACACACATAACATACTCGGCACAGGTGGTGGCTTCCCTTCTTTTGTTTCAAGTACGAAACTGGCAGCCGCTGAGTGATCATATACTGCAAGTATATGCCAAGTGTGTGCATACTACACCAGTGCATGTACTTCTGGGCAACGTACATGTTCATGCATACATCACAGTAGAACACAAATAATATGCTTCAAAGTACTTCAAGAAGTACACGTGTGTGTGCATTGCAAATGTCATTGAAAGGTACTGCTGTAGTAGTTCGAAATACATCATTGCAGTGTGGTTCCATGACTATGCGATTAGGTGGTGCTGGCAGCGGCATGCATGCCCGCGAGCCAACACGAGCCACTGCGGCAACACATATGGTGTCATATACATCGAAGTACATGTGTATACAGATTCTGGAAGCACAGTTCTAGTATGTAGATACATGTATAAATAGGAGTCCAGTATAGTACAGCAGTATGAAACACACTGTAGCATGTATACATACCAAACACTAGAGTATGTACACACATGCGTACACTTCAAGTACATGCATACACAAGTGCACATCGATAAATTTAACAGTGGCGCGTTTTTTCACGCAAGCCCACACCTCTCTGCTGCTGAGAGTAACCAACTTGCACGCTCAGCACGCGCACAGCATGAACTGTGAACTGCTTCTGAACCAGGTAGTTACAGGCACAATGCAAATGCGAAGGTGTAGACACACAAGTTTTCTCACTTTGAGCTGCGCGCCGCCACGCCAGCACCGGCGTCCAGCCCAGCGCCATCCACCAGCAGAGAGAAACGGCGGCGGCCATGGCAGCCGCGTCCACACCAGCGGCGCCCGCAGCCAGCACCACCAGTCACACCAGTCGCAGCGACGGCCGTGGCAACACCGGAGCAGTGTCAGCAGCTGCAGTGGCAGGCTTCACATGCAGTGGCGTGTGGCGTGGGTGTGCGCGCTGTGCGGGTGGGTGGCATGCCGCAGGCGGCTGCAAGTGGCGGTGGGAGGGGTTGTGGACCTTAGCCAAAGCAGACCGCCAAGGAGCAGCGCCGGCAAAACACGGTGACAAAACCTGGCAGTGTGCCAGCGCACAAACAGCAGCAGCAGCCCTGGCCGATGCGATGCGCACGCAAGCAGGTGTTCATCCACTCATTGACTCGCTGGCGTGCAACCCGCAAGCCAGGTGCGCCGGGCGATGTACCTTGAGTGGCACGCGCTACTGCTGACAACTGTGAGTGGTTTCCACGCCCGCGGCGCCCGCACACTCACATCGCGGTGGCAGATGCCCACGGAGTCGTGCATGTACGCCAGCGCGCGCAGCACCTGAGTCACGATGGCGCACACGTGGTGCTCCGCCCACTTGCGAACGTTCACCTGCCCGCCCGTGCACAGGTCCATGAGCTGCACGCGCAGCGGCGGCGGCGGAGGCGGCGCGCAGAGACGTGTTGAAGAGGGGTTGTTGAAGTTAATGCAGTGGCGGCGCGGCAAGTGAGCGCGCCGGCGTGGCAGAAGTGGCAGCCTCAATGACAGGGCGCACTGGCGTGGATGGCTGGTTGCCTGGGATTGCATTGCAGAAAAAATACGCAGGGTGTACTGCAGCACGCTGATGGTGCAGCAGACGTGTGCAAGCCATGTTGTGTCAAGTCCAGGAGTGGTATGTGGTGGAACCACCTGCTTACCATGTAAATTTGGCGCTTATGCAGGAACACCTCTCTTAACCGGATGATGTTGGGATGGTGCCTGAGGGAGCAGCAACGGAGCACAAGCAGTGGGTGCATTGCCGGCAGCATCAGCACGTGCACTGCAGCGGCGTCTCCAACGCAGGTGAAGGGCAGCTGCTGCATGGCCATGGCAGCCTGCAAAGACACTGCAAATTGGCCAGCGAGCAAACTATTGCAACTAGCACCAATGGCAGTGATTGTATTCAGTCGGCACCAAGCGGTGCTGCTGCGTGACAGCAGGCACAAGGCAGCAGATCTAAAACGAAAAGCCCGGCTCTGCCGACTCACAATCTCTGCAGCACGGAGACCTCGTTCTCGAACTCCTGCAGGCGGGCCTTGCTCATACGCGTCACGTAGATGGTCTTCATGGCGTAGCGCCTCTCCTTCCCGCCGCTGCTGTTGAGCCCGCTTGTGGTAGGCAGCGCCAACGTCGTCGACTTCCGCCTCACCACGCTCACTTCCCCAATGCTGCCCTTCCCAATGACATCCAGCACATCGTACCTCTCGTCCAGGCTCTTCTCCTGCAGCCACGTGAGATTTTTGGCCAGCCCATTGAAGCTGCCGTCGGGTACGGGGTCCACGTTGGGCTGGGTGCGGCGTGAGGCTGCGCAGCCCATGGTGGCGGTGGCGGAGAGGGCGTGCTGGCTACTGCAGGTATTTGAAACAGCTGAGATGATGCTATTCAGAATGCGGGCCACTGTTTGCTAGTGCCGGTGCTGGTGTCGCTGCTGCTGCTGCCCCAGCCATCGGGACAAACAGCGAGACCACCGGCGTGCACGCTGGGGGTCAGCAGTGCATGCTCTGTGCTGTTGTCTCTCCTGTGCGGATCCTCCCTAGGGCCCGCTGCCAGCCTGCTGGGTGTTCCGCGAAACGGTTTTTGCTGCAGCCAGCATCACAATATCACACAGCACACACCAGAGCAGGTACACACCACCCCAGCAGCGGTGGATACAGGAGGGCAAGCAGAGCGGCACGCAGGGAGAGGCCATGGGTAACGCCCAGGGAGGTGGCACCGGAGAGGACGTGTCTCACTTTGACCATAATTTTGAGGCCAGACTCCTGGACCACAGCGAGGGACTGGTGCCCCCCCAGGATCCCGCAGCCGCCACCGCCAGCGCCGCCGCCCTCAGCGATGAGGCCTTGGGCAACGAGGGGCGCCCCATCATGGTGGAGATCAAGGGTGGTGACCTGATCCTGCTGGACGTGGGCGGCATCGGCAAGGAGAAGGTGCTGCTGAGGGTGGCCTACTCCGGCATCAAGATGCTCACCTGGGACCACGGCCTCAGCTCCGTCATGGTGAGAGAGAGAGCACACACTTGCCGTGTTCACCCCCCCCTGTGCCACACCTGCCACCACGCTTGGCAATCCCACCTCTGTGCCCATGAAGCTCCCGCTCTCCCCCGCCCCACCCCCACATCACTGCTCCAAACGCCACGTCAAGATGGGCCGAGACCACTTCAACTTTCGAGTGCATAACGGACTCTGGCGCTTGCCCCCACCATCACAGGTGAACTTCTCCGGCGGCAGCAGGGACTCCGCCCGCTATGGGGCCCCCGCCACCGCAGGCCCCGAGGCCCACATTATCCTCCGGCTCGCGGTGTCGGTGGAGCTCGAGAACGAGATGCGGGCTCGCATCCGTGCGGAGCTGAGGAGAGCGGGCGCCCTGGCGGCGGGCGTGGGCGCCGACCCCGCCGCGGTCGCCGCCGCGACGGAAAAGGCGGCCGCGGCCGCGCCCGTCTTCAACTACATTGGCATCTTCGCCGGCGCCACCAAGCCCAAGCCCTTCCAGCGGCGCCGCGCCAACCTGAGCGCGGCCGTGCCCGACGGCACGCTGCCCGCCCTGGGCGCCATGCGCGACGCCGCCGTCGCCGCGCACACGGGCATGTCCAAGCCCCTGCGCACCGGTGAGCCGCCGCAGCCCCGCACTGCTTCCCTCCCCCTCCCCCTCACCCTGACACCGCTTCCTGCGCACCCCAGGCCCCTACAGCACGCGTACACCCGTTTCTCTGTGCTCAGCACACAGTTGATGGGGTCCGGTGCGCTGCGGTGCGCGCACACCCCTTTTCCTAGTGCTCAGCGTTAGGTGGGCAGGGTCTTACCCTCCCTCTCTTCTGCCGCTGCCCCTACCCCCCCCCAAACCAGGCACGAGCGTGCGCCCCAAGCTTGCCCTCGACTACGTTCACACGGGCGTCAACGAGGTGCCCTTTGTGTGGGCGCGTGCCGGCAGCGGCGGCCCGCAGAACGGCGGCCACCTCGTGTTCACCGCGCGCGGCTTCGCCATCCGCGGCAGCCACGGCGCCACAGGCAACGTGTGCCCGTACGAAAACATTGACGGGTGGAAGCTGCTGGACGTCAGGAATCAGGTGCGCGCCGGCCTGGATTTGTTGGTGGCAGCCGCGCAGTTGTTGGTACAGTGCACTCGCGATTTAGTGCGGGGTAGTGCCACACACCCCGCACCCTGCACTGAAGCAAGACACGCACTTAGGGCATTGTGCATCGTGTATATAGAACCATGTGGGCTGCGACACGTCTCTCGACCCCGCACTAAGCCGCATACCGCACTAAATCAAAGCGCACTAAATCGCGAGTGCACTGTATTGGGGCGGCGTGGTTCTGCTCTGGGTGTTGCGCTGCTGCGGCAGCAGGGGCGCTGGGCAAGCATGCTGCTGCTGCGCCAAGTGCGCCTGCGAAGCGAAGGCCCTCAATAGTTTTTCTCCACTTTTTGGTACCAGTGGGCACAAGTGCACGTACATGGCGGTGGAGCGGGCGTGCAAACAGGGGTTTATCTTAGCTAAGGCTTCATGTGCTCCTGTATTGTTTCTGGTTTCATTGTTATTTTCAAATCCGGATACTTGGTGAGGCGACGCGGGACTTGCTGCAGACCATTGCCTCCCAAGCTGCGGCCAGCATTCCCCATTTGAAAAAAAGCTTTGCCACCGGCCACCTTCCTCGCACCTCGATGCTTGGCATCTGTCAACTCCTCACACCCAATGATCCCCCCCCCTCCTCCCCCCTCCCTCCCCTCCCCCCCTCCGCAGCGCGAGGTGGTGGCGTCGCTCGAAATCTCCGTCCTCGGCGGCGCGCGCTCGCAGTACGGCCTGTGCGCGGAGAGCGTGCTCCCCGCCCGCTGCGCCCTCGAGTACTTCTGGAACGCGGCGGCCAAGGCACGCGGCGCCGCGCCCGCGCCCGCCAGCGCCCTGGGGCGTGACATTGTGTCCGTCACGACGCTCGCCGGCTCCGCGCCCGCCCCCCCGGCGCCGCGCCGGCGCGTGGACATTGTGGACATGGACGGCACAACGCTGCGCCATGGGTCAATGGTGAGTTTGGGAGCGGGGGTGTGTGTGTGTGTGTGTGACTGGCGTGGCGGTGGCATGTGTGCGTGTATGCGGTAGTATGGCATTGGCATGTGCGTCATGGTGTGGACATTGTGGATATGGACCGCACGACGCTGCGCCATGGATCCATGGTGAGGGGGGGTGGGGCATGTGCATGTATGCGGTAGTATGGTCATGGCATGGTGTGGACATTGTGGGCATGGACGGCACGACGCTGTGCCACGGGTCCATGGAGAGGGGGGGGGGGAGGGACGGGGCAACGCCATGGCAGCTCCCCTGTGCACCAAGTGCCACATCGCGTCCACGTCGGCTGCGCTGAGACGAAATCGAAACTGGCAGCAGCGGCATGCTCACTTGTGACGCGCAGTTGCTTGGCTGCGCCGCGCTGCGCGGCGGCTTTGGAACTTGTGGACTGCTGGATTTGCTGGCGCTCGGCCTGCTGGCATGTGCTAAATGTTTTGTGGCGCGTTGCTGCATGCGCTGCGCTCAGATCCGGTACCCAGGCAAGCCGGCGTCGCGCCTCAAGGGCGCCCCCGCGCCGGGTGGCCTCATGTCTCTGGGAGGAGGGTAAGCTACTACGACAGTGGTAGTATACTTCCAAGTATGTTTGAAGTACACTTCATATCGAAGTACCATATACTACTTCGAAGTATTATACTACAGCAGTAAGTGCTTCGAGGTATACACATGTTTGAGAACTAACACTTCTGTAGTACCATATACTACCACTCTATACTACTGTAGTTCTTCGAAGTATATATGTATGTACATACACTCTGCTGCGCCCGCCCCGCCGTTGCATGTTTGTGTGTGCGGCACTGTGCGCCTACCGCTGTGTGTAATGGCGACGGCGCCATGGAGGTTTTTGCAGCGCCAGGCACGGCATGGCAACGACTGCGTTACTGATTGTACAGTACTTGGTTGTTGGCGAGTAGGGCACCTCTGTGAGTGTGATATTGCTGCTACTCTGGTATAGACCGGCATCTGGGATAGTATGTGGCACAAACCTTGCTCTGGCGCTGGTGCACCACCTGTGTGGTCGCCGACAGGCCGCACAGGTCAAAAATGAACGTCCAAAGTATGTACATACTTCACCAGTACTGTATAGACTGCTGTAGTACTTCGGAAGCACGCTACTACTACCTTAGTAGTATACTTCTAGTTTATACCACCCATGTGGTTTTGAAGTCTCCGCTGCCATGGCCTCTCACACATAACCTGCTATGCGAATGTGCTGCGGTGCCGCCGCGCCTGCAGCGACAAGAAGCAGAAGCTGGAGACCAACACGCCCGTGGCCAACCACTGGGACAAGGTGAGTGTGCGCTTGGGCGCACTGCCTAAGATCACGGCACAAACAATTACCGGTACTTAAACAAGTATTTTGAAGTACTACAGTAGTACTGCAGTAGTAGTTTGGTACACAAAACATAGTGCGGCATGCATAGTGCTGAGCGTTGCCACCTGGTTGGCTACAGGAGTCACAGCGGACAGAATGAGTGGTCGTCTCCAGCCACCCGCGGGCCGTGTGCACAGGGCTTTCCGCGCCTTTTTTTCATTTCTATAGAAGTGTACACGAACCACACGCTACTACAGCCAACATCACGCCAGCAAGCCTGGCATTCCCAGGCGTGTGGGCTTGCTGGGCTAGCGAGCAGCTAAAACCCCCTCAGGGATGCAACACAGTGCAGCTGTTCCTCACGTCACAGCTGTCATGCCGGTGTAAAGGCATAGAATTCGGCTGGTTTGCGGGGGAGGAGGGGGGAGGGGGTGTGCGGCGTCTAGTGATACCGTGGTGTGCCCTTCGGCTGTACGTTCATGCGGGCGGCGCTTGTTAAGAGCGCGGCAGCACGTGTTGACGCTGTAGAACTTGAAGTACTTGGAGGTATTTATCAAAACCTTGACATGTTTTTACAGTCTACTTGGTGTGGGTGTGCATTCAAAAGCTCACAGTGTACATACATTTATGTATGCAGACACATGTTGTTGTGCTCTCTCCGTGAGGGCTGGGCGACCCATTAAGTTGATCCACTGTTCACCTACACCGCGTCTTTGTGCCGGCAACGGCGAATGATCACCCTTTTGCTGTTTACCCTACAGATCTCACAGTGTCCTGTTCACCTGCGACCGCCTGCAACACCGCGCAGATGGTGCTGCACCAGGGCTGGCTGCAACCATCCGTTTGTGTTGTGTCCCGACCCTGTGTTTTTACGTGCGGCCGCTTGGAACATTGCGCAGATGGTGCTGCGCCAGGGCTGGCTGCAACCGCTCGTTTTGTGTTGTGTCGTGACCCTTTAACGTGTTTTTACGCGCGACCCCCTGCAACGTTCCGCAGATGGTGTTGCATCAGGGCTGGCTGCTCAAGAGGCGTGGCGGGCAGGCAGCGGTCAAGACCGCCATCTGGCGCTACTTTGTGCTGTACTCCACGCCCCAGGGGCCTTTCCTGGCGTACTATGCGGGTGAGGAGCAATCAGTACAGCATGCATTTATCATATCACATACCATGGGTTTATAGACTAGCAGTGTGTACTTCCCATGTACCTACTTACTCACACTGAAGTATAGTACAGTGTATACTTTCGGTAAATGTGGTATCACTTCCAAGTGCATGCTGGAGTTGTACATGTACCTTTGGAGTACATGTGGTTTGAAGTACATGTAGAACTCCGTATATATGCATGGTGTGTGCTGTATATGCTTCAAAAATACCTACTACTACAGTGGTAGTACCACAGTAGTACTCTTTGTGCATAGCACAACAGTGTACAGGAGATGTATTCCCAAACGGCAGAACTGCGCACCCATTCAAACGCCCAACCCATGATCTGATAGAGCTCACAGATGCGGGCACATATATATACATACATTTGCAGACCAAACATGCCCCATGGTCATGGCAGGGCTTTCTAGCCTCATGCCCACATCACTCATCGCCCCCTTTCCAGTGGGCACCCCAGATAAATGCCCAACTGCCACTCCAAATCCCCAGCCGGCGACCGGCACACCCTAAAGCCAATGACCTTGGTGGTCACAGGAGTTATTGAAGTGGGTACGGTACAGGAAGTGCGCCCACTGACCAAGCACCCACGACAAACAGTCACGCACCGCCAGAGACTCTGGCGCACAACCCAAAACCAAAAAAACACCTGCAAAGAAAGGCGGGCGAAGCCATCCCCCCGTCCTCCCCCCCCCCCACCACCCCCTCCACCCCGGCAGGTGCATGGTATTATAAACCTCAGAAGTATGTACTTCGAAGTGTATACTTCAACTCTTGAAGTGTGTACTATACTAGAAGTATAGTACTTTTGGAGTATCATTGACACACCCTGCGACCAACCGCGCCCGCCCGTCGCTTGCGCTACGTGCCCCCCCCTCCCGCAGACGTGCCGGACCTGCCGCTGTACAGCACGCAGCGCGGCGAGCGCGGCCTCGTGGATGTGTGCACCGTGCAGTACTACCGCCCGCAGTCGAGCGACCCCACGGCGCCCGACAACGCCTTTGACATTGTGACCACCGACAAGGACTGGGCGCTGGGCGCGGAGAGCCCCGCGGCGCTGCAGGTGAGCGGGTGCGGTGGCGGCGACGGCGGAGGCGGCGGCCCCTGCCGTGGCACGCTCTCGTGTGTGTATCATTGACCGAGCATTTGTGACTCAGGGTTTAGCCATAACAAGCGGCGTGCTGCAGGCAAGTGGGTGCTGTGGCAGCGGTGGCGGCGGCAGCGGCCCCTGCCTGTGGCGGTTTGGGTGGGGGGCTGCGCCCGCTGGCTGGCTGGCGGCGCGCTTGTGTGTGTGTGTGTGTGTGTTTGTGTGTCTCTGTGTGTATGTGTGTTTGTGTATGTGTGGGAGGGGGGAGGGGCGTGAGTGTGTGCGCCCTGGTGCTGGCACACAGAAGGCCAGGAGTATAACTAGGGCGCAGCCCCTGCGGCGGCGGCCGCTTTTGGTTCACAGCCTGCTGCTGGTTTTATGGAAGCAGGCCCACAGTGAGGCGTGCACTAGCCTAACGGTGTCCCCTCTGCTGCGCGCCGCACGGCAACCCTTGTCTGCTGAGCAGGCGTGGCTGGCGGCGCTGGGCAGGGCGACGGACCAGGCGGTGGCGCTGGCGAGCGATGAGGACGTGGTCTTTGACTGCTTCTGCCGCCACATGTCCTCCACGCAGAAGCTCAGGTGAAGCCGAGCACCACTGCGCATGACAGCCGCATTTGTGTCTGACATTTATAGTTCGGTGCCTATTGGTATTAAATACCACACTAGCGCTCCTGTCGTATTTCGAGTAAGTACTAACAGCAGCTTTATGATTGTTCGGGCACACGTGTGTTACCGCATTTGCTCAGACACCTTTTGTTCGGACACATGTATGTGCTCAAGTGGGACCGGCGGTGTGCAGTGAAGTAGACTGTCTCACACAGAGACGCAGCGCAGCTAAGTAAGCATGTATAGCAAACGCACGTTGGCCACGCAGAAGTTCAGGTGAAGCGGTGGCGCCGTGCTGCTGAGCACGCGTGACCACCGCGCAGACAGCTGCAGTTGTTGAAAACGATAGTTTATTGGTACACATATAGGTGCCCAAGTGGGACCGGCGGCGGGCGTTATGAAGTAGAAGTGTATCGATAGTGAGTGCGACACAACCAAGCAGTACACCTGCTTCGGAAGTAAGGATGCATGCATACTTGAAGTACATACTTTGAAGTACAGTGTACCAGTTGGTGTGTGCTGCTGCGCAGCCTTAAATTTAGGTCCGGTGTTGGCTTGGCGGGGGGCTGGGTGCTTTGGTGCCATGCGGCACTGGTGTTACCTTGTAGACCGCTACGGTATGAGTGCTGTTCGACTTCATCAGCCGCACCCCATGTGCACAGGGCTTTCCGCGCCCCAAGCGGAGTTTGATAAGAGTACAGTGTACCAGCCATAATACTGTAATAGTGTGTGCACATGCGCACACTTCAGGTGCATAGTGTGCGGTATACTGCGACTCGCAGCATACCTCCACTTGAAGGATGCATGTGAAGCATGCATGCGAGCCACATGTACTGTGCTTTTGTGAGGAAGCCCCTGTGCGCATGGCGTGTGCACGGCTGCACAAAGCATGGTGAAGCATGCCGCCCCCTGCTGCCACTGTAGCCGGCAAGATGGCGGCGCTCATCACTGTCCGGTTCCATGCAAGCCTAGCATTTCGCTATAGCGCTGCTAGTGGATTAAAGTCCCACAGTACTTCATGAGGCATTAATTTCAAGTATCGAGAGTGTACTTCGAAGTCCTTTTCATACTGTTGAAGTAGTATTTAAAATTCATTCATGCATACTTAAACACGCACCAACTGAAACTGGTGCCATGTGCGTGCAGCCCAGAAACGCGCGCCGGCCTGAGCACAAGCCACATGTACACTGTAAATGATACTGTTATGTACTTCTGAAGTACTTCAAGTATATTGGACTTCCAACTGAAGTGGCGCTTACAAACACCACTTGAAACTGGTGCCATGCGCGCTTACGCAGCCCGGAGGCGCGCGCCGGCCTGAGCACAAGCCACATGTACACTGTAAATGATACTGTTGTATACATATACTTCAAGTATGGTGTACTTCAAGTTGAAGTATGTAGTGTGGCCGCCCCCTTACACAACATACCAAAGGACGCTGGCGCCATGCGCGCTTACGAACATGCCAACTGAAACTGGTGCCATGCGTGCTTACGCAGCCCGGAGACGCGCGCCAGCCTGAGCCTGGCCGCCATGGGCGCGACACTGTTATACTTCAAGTATGCTGTACTTCAACTTCATTGTATGGTCTGGCACTTACACAACATACCAGTTGACACTGGTGCCATGCGCGCTTACAAACATGGCAAATTGGAACTGGTGCCATGTGCGCGCGGCCCGGAGACGCGCGCCAGCCTGAGCCTGGCCGCCATTGGGCGCGACGCTGTTACTTCAAGTATGGTGTACTTCAACTTCAAGTATATGGTGTGGCACTTACCCAGTTGACACTGGTGCCATGCGCGCTTACAAACATGGCAAAATTGGAACTGGTGCCATGTGCGCGCAGCCCGGAGACGCGCGCCAGCCTGAGCCTGGCCTCCATGGGCGCCACACTGCGGGAGACGGGCGATGAGGGCAGCGTGGATGGCCAGCTGAGGGCAACCAAGATGGTGAGTGGGGGGGAGAGGGTGCCATGCCGCAGCGGCACAGCGCCCATTGGCAGGCTACGCCTGTGTGGTATGTGTGTGTATACCTTTTAAGTACTTCAGAGGTACATGGTGTATAATACAGCATATATGCCGCAGAAGTATGTGTATACTCTGAAGTATACTCGAAGTATACGGCACACATGTACCATTAGTCCCATATGTTTTTTCGCACTTTTTAAAGCACTGAACAAACTTCTGCACATAATTTCACTGGTA
>JAULBY010034626.1:0-14799 GCA_032358315.1 Ophiocytium majus | reverse complement strand
ATCACCACACAGGCTTCGGCCTGGCTTTCTGCCCCAGCCACGGCAGTACCTGGGCTCAGTCACCTTTTTGGTTTCTTGCACATGAACACAGGACCCAGCAGCTGCGCAGAACCAGGCTGTGCTGGCAGTTCTCGATGCGAATGGGAGGCAAAAGTATTAGGTGCTTAAGGTCAAAAAAGGGGGGTAACGTATTTAGGGAGCACCAGTTTGAAGGGGTGACATAATTATGCACGGCCAGTTAAAAGGGGGGTGCATCATTATCGCCGCCTAGTTAAAACCAACCTTAATTTTGGTGGGGGGCCTTGATAGGGAACTAGACGGTATATCGCACAGCGTGCAGTGCGTTTACAGGTATATATACAGAACACATAACTGCTAAGTACACATCTACATGTACACATAGACATGTACACACTTGGAAGAATCATACAGGGTCAACACATGCCGGCGCCCATTGCACCTGGGCTGTCGCACGCCCACAAGTAAAACTAAAGTACCAGTACAATTTTTATGTGGCCGGCGGCTGAGGCCTGCCTGCTGCGGCACTTTTCATCGTTGACGGTGCCAAGCTGCGAGTACGTCTGTGCCGCGCCAGCCATGACCCTTGCCTCATGCAGGCTTGCACGACCTGGGCTGTTGCACACCCACAAGTGCAAACTATTAAGATGACGCAGTATCACGTGTATGTTATGAAAATACATGTACACCTTATAACTACCACCACTATGAATTGCTTCATGCAGGCTTGCATGACCTGGGCCCTTGCACACTCACAAGTGCACATAAATACAACTACTTATTGTCACCCACCATGACACCCCCTTTCTGCGGGCTAGCATCCGCACCATCGCCGCTGCCGCCAGCTGCTCCGCTCGCCGCCCGCTGCCTGCTGAGGTTCCACCAATCCCAGCGGAACAGGCTGAAATCCAGACCTGCGGCAGCACAACACCGACGAACGGAAAAATGGTGTCACGCATTTTTGTACAACATAAGATGAACCTGACATATCCTACGTGAAATACACCATGTATACACACTTCTAAAATATGTATGTATACATACATATGCTGAAATCCAGCCCTGCGGGAGCACAACACCGAAGAACGGAATACTGATGTTGGCCATCTTCGTACAATACATAATGAACCTGATATATCCTGCGTAAAGTGGGCCGATATTGTTAAGGGGGGGGTACTTCGGGAGCCACTAAAAAAAACAAGTAGGCAGGACACTCTAGCATTAACCATAGAGGTTCCACCAGTCCCAGCGGAACAGGCTGAAATCCAGCCCGACGAGAGCACAACACCGAAGAATGGAATAATGACATCGCCCACCCTCATATACTCCATGGTGAACCTGACACACAGCCTACATGAAGTGTATATCTTACTTGCTAAGTGCTTCAGTATTGCTCCGGCACAGTCGCCCGGGCGAGAGTTTAGGAGTTCCCACATGAATTGGAGGGGGGGTGGTACTTCGGGAGCCACTCAAAGAACTACTTCGAAGTATGTAAGCGAAGTATGTCAGCAAGGCACCCTAGCACTAACTATAGCTGACAATGCCAAGTGAAGTGACAGGTGTGTTACTTTGGAATGCAGCCCCTAAGTTTATTCATGAACTTCAGGCCCAAAGCGGCTACTTTGGGATAAGACCCAGCATGTATTTATGAAGACATGCTAAAGTCTGAATAGAAGCTGAAGTATCATCTATTCTATGCCGCTCACCGAGCGCCGCCACGAGCCGAGACTTGTCCAGGAACCGCGTGCCCGACTCCAGCAGCAAGTCATGGTACACGGCGGTCCCCGTTGGTGTGGCGCCACCATGATCCACATAACGTGTGCATTCATAAATTGTAGTTGCAAGTATATACTGGGATAAAATACTATGCATTTCATGCCGCTCACCGAGCGCCGCCATGAGCCGAGACTTGTCCAGAAACCGTGTGCCTGACTCCGGCAGCACGTCGTGGTACACAGCGGTCCCATTTGTCTGGCGCGAGATGAAGTACGCGCCCACGAGGCACCCCGCGCTGGACCCGTACACAGAGTCAAACGCGTCCGCCACGCCCAGGTGGTGGAGCGCCGTCACCATGCCCGCGCTCACGCAGCCGCGCATGCCGCCGCCCTCGATCGCCAGCCCCAGCTTGGCGCCGTCGCCGTGGCGCGACGGGTGGGTGCTGCGCGCCGGCGCGGTGCGTGTGTGAGCGCGTGTGTTATGTGTGTGCATGTGTGTGTGTTTGTGTGAGAGTGTGTGCGTGTGAAGCGCCGTCACCATGCCCGCGCTCACACGGCCGCGCATGCCGCCGCCCTCGATCGCCAGCCCCAGCTTGGCGCCGGCGCCGTACGGGTGCTGCGTGGCGGCGCATGCGCGTGTGTGTACACACACATGTGTTTGTGTGTGTGCGCGCGTGAGTGTGTGTGTGTGTGTGTGGGTGCGTGTGCGTGCGTGTGTGTGCCCAAACCAAAGTGCGGTGTGTGTGTGCGACCCGAACCAAAACCGATATTGTTTCCAATACTTGATACAGTCGAGGTACACACATTAACCCGTTCAAAATGGATGTACACAGTGGGTGCAACCCTGTTAAGCGCGGGCGAGGTGCTGGCGGTGGAGGTTGTTGCAGAAACACTTTTTGCTGGCGTTGTGGTGCTGAGCAATCGCCGCGCATGGCCCCTGCTGCAGGCTCGCCATCGCAGGTGTCAACTGTGTCGTCGGCTGCTGCATTGCAGTGATGGTATCCGACACCAGGCAGACAGTGGCGCACCGTGCCAGCCACAAGTGTGCACGTGTAATGTTATAATTACGAACACGTCACGTGCATGCCTTTGAGTACACCGTTGCTGCAGCTGTTGTGATGGCGGCATCAGGCCCCTCCGTGCTCAGCGCGCGAGCGTGTTCTTAGTTGAGTTGAAGGAAACGAATCTCAATATGCGGGTGTGGTGGTACCACGCTGGCTTTTCGCTCGCATGCCGCATGAGAAGGGTGCTCACCCTGCCGCGACTCGGTCACGAATGAGCTTCAGGATGGGGTGGTTTGGGGTGTGCCCCTGGCCCCCCGCGCAGCGCACGTCCAGGTCGTGTAACTCCCTGTTCATGTCGTCCACCTGATGGGCAAGCTCGTTTAGCGTGCTGCAGCGCACTAGCTGGCGGGGCTTCGGCATGAGGGAGGACACATGCAGTAGCTGTCGCCGACGAGGGGAAGCGGATGGCGAGGGAGGGTCACAGCAGAGAGGTGGGCACCTGCAGTGTGTGTGCAGGCAGCGCCGCTTTCCAACGTGTCCGAAGCGCCAGAGCTGCAAAATGGGTGTGTGCGACGAGCCAGGGAATGCTGCCAGCGGCACCTTGGCAACTGCTCAAGACTGTGGCAGGAATGTTGCGGCCATAGAGTAAGGTGCTGCAGCTGTTACGCCAACGCCAAGCGCGGCGGGCACAAGGGCGACGCTGCACCAGCAGCGACAGTGGCAGCATGATGGGAGGAAGGAGCAGGTGTGCCCCCAAAATCCTCCGGCCACCGCGGCTAGCGCGCGCGCACCTGTGCCTGCGCACGCCCGCGCTTCCAGCGCCGCCGCTTGGTCCCCGGTGCTTCATGCACTACCTCCTGCGACCACTCACACGCAGCGCATCATGGGGCCAGCGTAAGCGCGCGCAAGCTCTGGAGCAGCACCGCACCTGCGACCACGCACGCAAAGTGGCTTCACAACATCGACGCGCAGGGTCACGTACCAAGTGCTCCGCTGCTGCCACAAGCTGGTCCGGGCTGGACGAGGGGGGGCCGTGGGCTTCGTCATCTGGTGACAGGGCGGCTGGAAGGGGCTGCGGGCAGCGGCGCCGCAGGTGGTGGTGACAACAGCTCCCTCCTGCTGCAGGATGCTTGGAAGTGGTGAGCAGAGCGGTGCAGGCCTTCAGCGCCAGAAGAGTGCAGAAGACGAGGGAGAGCCGTCCAGACGCGGCCCATAGCTGCACGTGAGCCCGAGCGCCCCTGGGACAGCGCCGAGGTCGCCACGCCAGCACCATGCCTGGCAGGCAGAGAAGGTGAACACAGTGTTCAACACACACACACGTGTGCACGTGAGAGTGCACGGGCGCAACAGGGAAGGGGCGAAACTGGGATCGCGCGCGAACAGGCAAACGGGGGCGAAACTTGGTTCGCTGAAGAAAACAAAAGGCTGAAGCGCTGTGCACACACCAGAGCTCGTGACAGGGCGGCTGGCATGGCATCGGACGAGGAGCAGCAGGCGGAAGAGAAAGCAGGGGACCCCGCTGCCCCTGCCACCTCTCAGTCCGAGAGCAGCTCCGACTCTGCAGCCGACTCACAACCAGACTCGGCTGAGCAGTACCTGGGCTTGACTGCAGACGGCGATCGTCGCGACTCAGAGTACGTGCGGCCGGTGCAGGTGCTGGTGCCATCGGATCATCCCCCACAGCCTGCCGCCATGGACGTGGAAGCCCCAGTCGCACCCAGTCTCCCAGAGGATCCCGACTTCGAGTCGAAGATTGTGGTGAGCCTTGGGTGAATGTTGCAGTTGCCAGCTGCGTGCCATATTTACCTTGCGAACACACAGTGTGGGTTGGGGCAGCGACGAGCCCAAGACGTGGGCAAACTCCATGCCCAACTTACCCTGATCTGACCGCGCCACCCGGTGCTTTTGCCTCCCCGCCCGCCCTTCCCCCCAGGTCAAGGAGACCAGGACGATTTTTGTGGCACGGCTGCCTGTGCACGGGCACGAGAGAGTTGAGTCGCGTTGCGTCATGGACACCAAGGTGCGCGAACGCGGCGCTCGCACAGACCCACTCACGCACTATGCACACCTGCAGCGTGCGGCCAGTTTGAAACGGTCCGATCATCACCAGTGTCACCCATCAGCTCCCGATGCACTGGCCTCGTCCGTGGTTGCTCATGTGCTCGTTCGCCGTGGCTGCAACCTGCCCTCCGGGTACCTGGCGCGAGTCCAGATGCATACATACATATAACAGATATTCTCACAGCATGCGCCGCCATGCGCACAGTTTGCTGGCAGTCGCAATGGCGCTGCTGCCTGCCTGCTGCTGCCACTTGTCACTTCGCTCCTTCGTCTGCTGGGCACACCAAGGTGTTGGTTGCTGCTGCAGTTGCTGCTGCTGAGCACCTGCACTGCGGCCACCACCGGCGTTGTGCTCGCGCAGGGGCGGTCCTGGCGTCTGTGGCTGTACGGTTATGGGTCTGCCGCAGGCCTAGCAGGCTGGGTGAGCGTGTTCGCGGTGCTGACAAACTTGGCCGAGCTGGGGCCGCCTGAGATGATGGACGTGGTGAGTGGCTGACGCATGGCACCGCACAAGAAGCCCTGTTGGTAGTTGTACTCTGCATAATCCCTAGCCTCAAGGACACTGGCCGGCACGTGTAGGGGTGAGGGCTGTCTGGTGTTTTCACCAGCCGGAAGTGGTGAGTTGCTGGCGCATGGCGCGGCACAAGTAAGCCCTGTTGTAAATCTTACTCTGCATCATCCCTAGCACTCAAGGACACTGACCGGCGTGTGCAGGTGTGGGGCTGTCTAGCGTGTTTACCAGATGGAAAATCACCCCACAGGCTTCGGCCTGGCGTTTTTGCCCCAGCCACGGCCGCATCTGGGCTTGGCAACCGTTTAGGTTCCTTTCGCATGGCGCGGCGACATGCAGCGTGTGCCGCGGCTGCTGGGTACTACCCGCAGATTTGATTGCGTTTTCAACCAAAAATGGGGATGTTGGGGTGTGCGCACTGTGCGTGCGCTGAATTGCGGCGCCAGTGCAGTTGCAACGGCAGCACAACCACAGCGGCACTGCAACGCGGTGGCGACACCCACCTAACCAGCAGCAGTATTTTGGCGTTCTATGCCACATTATGAAGTTGGTGCGAGGCTGGCGTTGTCGATTGTCCTAGTATGCTATAGCGTAGATTTTTTTTATTAATAAAAGTGCATGTCTTGCCAGGCACACCTGCACATTGGTCTCGTTGCCAGCATGCACGTGCTACTACAGTAGTGCAGGGCGCTCACACTTCGAATTTGCTTACATGCCAAGTTGAAGTTATCGGGTCGCATGACCTACTGGCAGTGCCGCATTGATCATTTGCAAGTGTGGAAGCGGAAAGGAGGCTGAGTCACACCGCATAAGCAGATGGTTTGTCGCCCACCTTGCTTACAAATGATGCATGGGTTATGGATTGTGGCTGCTGCACGCAGGCATTTACGCAGGGCAACTGTGGGATTGCCCAATTGCTGTAGCAGACGGTGTCAGCAGTGTCGCCGCGCAGAGCCAGGCGCTGCTGGCCGAGCTTGTGGTTGCCACTAGTAGTCCTACAACCTCTCCTCATATGGGCACGACAGCCCGCCAGTGTGACCGTACGCTCATGCAGCGCACCCCGCAGAACGCGCTTCGCGGCGCAGCGCAGTCACTGCAGCATGCCAGAAGCGGAGTTGTGGCTTTCCACTGCAAAAACATGCGTCGCTGGGCACCATTGGCAGTGGTGCAGCTGGGCGCCCACTCTCTGCCACCGCGCAGCCCCCCACTGCCCGCAATGCATGTGACCTCTACGCACGTTTGCTCTGCCGTTCCGCACCCGCAGCCAATGCGGATCTGCTTCGCATTGCTGCACCGATCCGACACGGCCCAGTCCCATACCATGGGCCCGCTGGTGAGTGCTATGCGCCTGCGCCACCCTTGTAGCAAGCACATACCAGTACTACAGTTTGTGGTGGCGGTTTCCAGCTAGCAGTCACAAACACCGTTTGCGTGTGTTCGTGACGGCAGAGTGAGTGTCACTGCGCACCCGGAACTGCTGCTGCTGAAGCGCAACTGCTGCTGTGAAATGCATGCTGCGGCTGCCGCCGCTACCGCTGCTGCGGCTGCTGCTGCAACCACAGCTGCAACTGCTCATGCGTCAGCGCTTGCATAACAGCGTATGTACACAACCGTGGCACCCCGCACTGGTACTTGCTGCTCTGGCTACATGCCAGGCTTCCCTTAGAGTACGCAGTGCTGAGCATTGCCAGCTTGTTCGCCTGCAACAGCATGTCTGATCACCGTTTTTCTGGTCACGCGCACCGTGTGCAAATGGATTGCCGCGCTCTAAGCGGAGTTTAAGAAAAGTACCTGCTGCCCATGCCATGACCGCCGCTGCAACTGCCGCGTAACCACCGCTGTAACTGCCGCATAACCGCCGCTGTAACTGCCGCGTAACTGCCGCTGCAACTGCCACATAACCGCCGCTGTAACTGCCTTGTAACCGCTGCTGTAACTGCCACGTAACTGCCGCGTAACCGCCGTTGTAACTGCCGTGAAACCGCCACTGCAACTGCCGTGTAACTGCCACTGTAACTGCCGTGTAACCGCCGCTGTACCTGCCGCATAACCGCTCTCGCAGATGCACACTTTCCGCAGGGGCACCACGGACTGGGGGTACCCGCGGTTTCTGGCGCGGACGCTCCTGGACACCCAGGACGCGGCAGGGAACCTGGCGTATGTGGATGACGATGGCTGCGTGTCTATATCGTTGCTGCTGGAGGAGGCGCCGGCGGCCGCGCACAGCGTGTCACCGTTTCAGAACCGCTCCAAGGAGGACACGGTGAGAGCTACCTGCTGTTGCTGAGCTTCATATAGAGCATTATATGTATACTTCTGAAGTAGATACTAGGTGTGTTGTTTGCACAGAGTCATGTGGATGACGAGGGCTACGTGTCTATATCGTTGCTGCTGGAGGAGGCGCCGGCGGCCAAGCACAGCGTGTCGGCGTTTCAGAACCGCTCCCAGTAGGACACGGTGATTGCTACGGTGCACTCGGTGCTTGGTGTGGGATAATGTCAACGCCGTAACGCTGCGCACTACAGCAAGACCTGTGCTAAACTGACTGGAACAATTATATACTCATGACTAAGTATGTACCATTTGTATGGTACTTCTCCAGAAGTATAGTTTAAGTATATTACTTAGTAGTACTTCAAGTATATAAGTATATTGTTTATACAGAGTGTGGTTGGTGAGAGTGTGTATATATATTGTTGTTGCTTGAGGAGGCGCCGGCCGTGCACAGCTTGTGCGCGTGTCACCAGACCCGCTCCCAGGAGGACACGGTCAGCGCTGGCTGGTGCCGCTGAGCACTCTTTGCTGCCCTACTGCTGAAGTAGTTTTTCTACCTATACGAAGTCCGCAGTTCAATTTCTGAGCGGCGGCCGGGCATGGTTGTGGCTTCATGCAACCTCGCATAACCTGGGCTCTTGCACGCCCACATGTGCGATTTGATACAAGTACTTCTTGGAAGGAAGCTGAAAGTACTAGGCTGTCCGGTCTGCTGCTCCCCTCTGCTTTCACGTGGCACACATGGATTGTGGCCGCTCACAAGTTGTTGTACTTGAAGTAGCTGTTTCGTCGCGAACCGTTCGTGAGTGTTCAGCTTCGAGGTGTACACACTTTTGGCTGTCTGACTGGGCGAGCGCCAACGCGTGTCGAGCGCCACGACACGCGTTGGCGCATGCGCACGCATCACTTCGCAGCAGGCATGTCCCCCCAATATACTAAGTGCATAAACTTCAAGAACTTCGAGTACTACTGCAGTACACCACACGTGGTGTGCCGTTGACAGAGTGCGCGGACCAGGTTTGTGCTGCCGCACCCGCCACTCTTGTACCGCACGACCGTTGGAGCCCTGTATAGCCATGGTGGACACACCTGTGAACACACACCACGCGCGCGCCGTGGCGCAGCACTGTGCGTGTGGCGCGTTCTGAACTCCGTGGAGTGTGCTCCGCTGTCGCGGTGTACACCAGGTGCGCGGGGCATCCTGAACCCCGTGGTGTGTGTGCTCCGCTGTGGCGGTGCACACAACGCGCGCGGCGTGTTCTGAACTTGGTGCTGTGTGTGCTCCGCTGTGGCGGTGCACACAACACGCGCGGCGCGTTCTGAAACTTTGTGCTGTGTGTGCTCCGCTGCGGCGGTGCACACAACTCGCGCCGCGCGTTCTGAACCCCGTGATGTATGCTCTGCTGTGGTGCGTGTCTGCTGTTGTGTGCTGGCGCCAGGGCATGGTGGGCCTCCTGAACCAGGGGGCCACGTGCTACATGAACTCGCTCCTGCAGACGCTGTACCACCTGCGGCAGCTGCGCAAGGCGGTGTACGACATACCGCCGGACGCGGGCGACGCCAACCGGGCGGTGGCGCTGGCGCTGCAGAAGACCTTTTACAGGCGAGCGGTTTGCCGGCGACGGCGCTGTTTTGTTGTGCGTGCGCCTCCCGCTTCGGCGGCGAGTCTACGCAGGTGGTGGGTTGGTCGTACAACAGCGTTAAAACTTCCTTGTGATTCACGGACAACGTACACTGTACCATACATGTGGAGTGTACACATGTACGTATACAAGGTTTATGTGTACTTTTGTTTATAGGCGTATCTACACACCAAAAACACTTGATGTCGCTTTTCTGGGGTGTAGAGATATGCTGCATTTTGTATGTGCAGTAACTTGCGCCAAAATATTTATGCCAAGCAGTCGCATGCGTCGCCGCGCAACAGGCTACATTCGGGTCCGCCCAGGGTGACGGCCCCTACCGGTGAGGAGACCTAGAAATTATCGCTCCTAAATTGAGTTTTCATAGGTCAAATCTGCCCGTGGTGTGCACGATGATCGTACATGCTCATATGCACCGATATCAGCACCCGTACGGCGTGCAACTTTGCTGCGCGCAAGCTCAGCAGTTCCCATTTTGCCGTGCCGCTGCCACCGCGCCACAGGCTACAGACGTCAAGGGATCCCGTGCCCACCCAGGACCTGACAAGCAGTTTTGGCTGGGGGGCGGTGGACGCTTACATGCAGCAGGATGTGCAGGAGCTCAACAGGGTGAGGCCGCGCACAGTATACTTCAAAGAGATACTTCTGAAGTACTTCAAGTACTTGAAGTACAATATACATGGTTTATACTTCGACGTATATACTTCGAAGCATATACGTACTTCAGTGGTGTACAAAAATTATGTAGTGGTGTGATCACAGCAAACCACCTCCCAGTGGATATGTGGGGAACTGCTAACTAGTTGTGTCATACTTAGTGGATGCGTGCAAACCAAGATGCTCACACGCTGCAGGATGTGAAGCGGCTCAACAATAGAACGCATGCACAGTACCATAGTGGGTGACACTTGCGGTTGCTGGGCCCAGTGCGTGCAACCTCAGCAGTGCGCGCTTGAGGCTTGGGTGCGTGGCAGTCGTGTGAGCCGAGCACTGTTTGTAGGTACACCTTGCATACATCGTACTTCAAGCACTTGGTGTCAAAATTCAATCATTAACGTGCGATAAAGCAAGGCGATGCAGTACCGCTTGGGTGTGTGGCAGTGAGGTGAGCCGAGCACTCTTTTTAGGCGCACTCTACACACATTGTACTTACGAATGCTTGGCGTAAATAGTCAATCATTTGTGTGTGAAACGTACGGCAGGTCGGTGTAGTTGCTCACAGCTATGACATGTAATGTACACACTTCAGTATAACGTACCGTGGTACCATATGATTGAGCACTTCTGATATACTTTTAGAAGTACACGTATACTTCAAAGAAGCAGATGAAAGCAAGGTGGTGCAGTTGCAGGCATCTACCGAAGCGCGGGTTCCATTGAAGAGCTGTGATGTATGTGCACCGCACAGGCTGGCGCAAGTCCCACTGATTGGTTATATCTTGGGTGACATAGTTGGTAGTACATAAACAACGCAGAAGTACATGTATACATGTGTGCATGCATACGATTGGCTTGCCAACTTGTTTGTTTACACGCCAACATGGCCGATTCCGGGGTACGCAAGTGGTTCAAGGTGTGGTTGACCACTGGCCATGTGGGGAATGCTCCTATAATATAATAATATCAAATCATATAATAAAGTTCACCCTTCTGCATTGGGTCAATGCCATGAGACCCCCAGGTCCTGATGGACAAGCTGCAGGCCACCATGAAATGGCGCGCACAAGGACAATAATCATTGACACACACTTACACACTGGTATGCATCTCTAAACATATGGGGTACCCCAATCACCACTAGAAGCACAACTAAGAAGCTGAATGAGACCCATCCATCCCTTTAAACTCCCCTTGTTTCATCGACGGCGCTGTGTGAGACCCCCCCAGGTTCTGATGGACAAGCTGCAAGCGATCATGAAGGACACGCGCGTGGACGAGAATCATCTACGCACACGTGTACATTTGTACATAATTCAGAGCTGAATTACACCCATCCACCCCTATTCTCTCAATGACGTTGTGTGTCGCCAGGTTCTGATGGACAAGCTGGAGGCGATCATGAAGGACACGCGCGTGGACGGCACCATCGGCGCGCTCTTTGAGGGCCACACGCGCGCATACATCCGCTGCATGGACGTTGACTACGGCAGCCAGCGCGATGAGACCTTCCACGACATACAGCTCGACGTCAAGGGCCGCAAAAACATACACAACAGGCACGCGCCCCGCCCTCCTATCCTCCGCTTGCCCATTTTGTATTATCTTTTTTTTTAGCATGTATATTCTCTACAGAGGACGTATTGTAGCTTTTTCCTGGATACGGTAGTATGGTCAGAATGCGCCGCACAATTGCCTTTTCTGACATCAAGGGCCGCAAGAACATTCGCAACAGGCACGCCCCCCCCCCCCCCCCCCCCCCCCGCTTGCCCATGTGAGAATTGGTTTTTGCCACAGAGGTGGTTCTACATATTTGCACTTACGAGCGTGCATGAGCCCACGCCATGCTTGCCAGCATGCCCGTGGTGGTGGCACATGCCCGGCATACTATTAGTAATTGTGATTGCTATGAGGTCTTACTTCGGAAGTTAAAACATACACAATAGGCACGCGCCCCCCGCCCCGGTTGCCCATGTGACAATTGGTATTTTGTGTTTAGTTAGTTAGTTGGTTGGTCCGCGCAACTGCCATTTCCCTGCTGGCCATGTGGCACCCCCTTCCCCTCAAAAAAGTCTGTCTTTGCACTTTACAGAGCACCGGCACTTCAGAGAGCACCGGCTCCTCACCTCCACCGCTGCTGGCGCCACTGCAACTGCTGGCGCCACTGCTGCTGCTGCTGCTGCCGCTGGCTGTACTTTCCTGGATTGGTGGTTACGGCAGTTTTAAGCAGTACATAGAGGAGGAGGTGCTGGACGGCGAGGACAAGTACGACGCAGGGCCGGAGTTTGGCAAGCAGCGCGCAAAGAAGGTGCGGGCCGCGGGCGCTCTCCACACGCGCGCGTGCGTAGTGATGGGTGTGGGCATGTGGCGTATACTTCGCAAGTATTATACCTGTACTAATGCCATACATACTTCGGTGTATATTGAAGTGTACACCTCTACACTTCGCACGAAGCACACTGTATTGCTGGTACTGCGATGCCCCAAAACACAATATACAGCGGGTGCGCACACACGTATGCGTAGTGATGGGTCAGGGTGTATGTACTACTTCTTGAAGTTCATACATTTACTTGCAGTCCTTGGAGTATACTTCGAAGCAGCGCCATGAAGGTGCGGGCCGCGGGTGCGCTCCGCACGCGTGCATGCGTAGTGATGGGTCAGGGCGTGTACTTCAGAAGTATATGTGCATATGTGAACTCCAAGTACATGAACATACTTGCACAAGTGCATGTGCTTCGAAGTACATATCATGTGCACTGCTAGTACCGACATACTCCCTTTTCTGAAGTATTTCATCCCCTACACATGTTTGGCAGCGCGCCAAGAAGGTGCGGGCCGCGCGTGCATGCACACAGCATGCGCAGCAATGGTCCTGGGCATGTAGCATATATTATATAGGTCCACCTGTAGCTATACCACACCTGCAAGTACATGCTTCGGTATGCACTGAAGTATATACTTCGAAGTATACGCCTATACTACAGTAGTACATGTTGCACAACGTACACTGCGTGAAATGCTCGTGTTGCGATGCCCCAAAACACATGACACAGCGGGTGCAGTGTGTCCTTTGTGGTGCAGCAAAGACGTTACATGCACCACCGGGGCGCCGCAGTGCGCGTGCGCATCCCTAATGCCGTGTGGGCTCTCTACTGCAGGGTTGGAGCTTTCTTTTTAAGTACTTCTAGTGTACAGTACCGGTCACATAGTACGGAGTACTGTGAAGTAGTGTGTACACGCTACACAAAGTACACTGTACTGCTACGCCCCAAACACAATACACAGCAGGTGCAGCCAGATATCGTCTTTAAACAGACAGGCTACGCGCACTGCCGGGGCGCCGCAGCGCGCGTGTGTGTCCCTAATGCCATGTGGGCTCTCCGCTGCCGCTGCTGCTGCGCTGCTGCTGCTGAGCAGGGCGTGAAGTTTACCAAGTTCCCGCCCGTGCTGACCATCCACCTCAAGCGCTTTGAGTACGACATGGCCACCAGGAACATGGTGAAGGTGCGTGAAGGGGCCACCGTATTTGACGTGCTGCCGCAGCTGTTTCGCACGGCGTGCTTGTGGCGTGCATAGGCACCTCGACATGCTTAACTATTCATTATACACCACAATTGTTAGTACAAAAAGGTCAACCCTTTTTTACCCACTACTAGTACTACTGCAGTAGTACATGTGTGTGAAAGGCCACCGTGATTTGCGCGCTGCCGCAGCTGTTTTGTGCGGCATACCTGTGTTGTGCACAGGCATCTCAACACGGATAGCTGCTCGTGACCACAAATGTCAATACAAAAGGCCAAAGTTCACTTGCTTCTAGTTTTGATAGTTGTTCATGGATGTGTAACCATGGGACCAAGAACTTCAGTGCGTGAACAGACGCCGCAATCATGCACTGCCGCAGCGGTTGCGCGCGGCGCCCCTGCGGTGCTGCACCTCTCGCGCCCATGCCCTATATGTACAGCATTTGGAGGACTACACTTTCGATGGTACAGTACGGATTCGTGTGTGCAACTTCAACTTCTCTTCTGCAGCCATGCACCTCTGAAGTACATATACTTCTTGAAGTACATAACACTTCAGTAGAGCAGTGGCAAAAACAGCATGCATTGACGGGCCGCTGCTGGTGCCCGCGCTTTGCTAGCTGACACTGACGGCGGGTATGTGTGTGTGCGCTGCTGCTGCTGCATGCCACCGCCTGTGTGGCGACCGCACCAGGTCAACGACTACTTTGAGTTCCCGCTCGAGCTGGACGTGAGCGAGTACCTGGCGGAGGATGTGGAACAAGACCCAGGTAAGCGACTTGGGTAAATACTCATGCTGTGCCAATCAGAGTTGGGCGTGGCTGAGTACCTGGCGGAGGATGTGGAACAAGACCCAGGTAAGCGACTTGGGTAAATACAGTGCACTCGCGATTTAGTTCGCTTTGATTTAGTGCGGTATGCGGTTTAATGCGGGGTACAGACACCTGTCACACACCAGGTGGTTCTGTATAAACAACACACAATGCCCTATTTATTTAGTGCGGGTCTTACTTTAGTGCGGGGTGCCAGGGGGGTGACACTACCCCGCACTAAATTGAGAGTGCACTGTACTCATGTTGTACAAACTGAGACCCAGGTAACCTACACAGGTATTGCCCCTGCTGGGTGAACGAGACCCAGGTAGCCACCTGGGTACTTTGGTCACATTTGGTGGCAGCAGTAGACCAACACCCAGCCCTTTATAGCTCCTTGCTGCTGTCACAGTGGCAGCGCGGCCAAACCAGTACATACGTGTTCACCAAACGATGACGTTTGGACTCCAGACGGTGGTATATGCTATGGCGGGCCGGCCCGCCCACTCGGACGCCCTGCTCGCCTCTAAACCTGGCTCCCGTTGTGGTCCAGTGGTAGTGCCCCCCCCCCCCCGTGGTG
>JAULBY010034615.1:0-14801 GCA_032358315.1 Ophiocytium majus | reverse complement strand
GGGGGGGGGGGGGGGGGGGGGGGGGCGGACGCCGCGCAGCTTGCGGCGGAGGCGAATGCAGCGGCGGTGGCGGCGCAGAAGGCGGCGGAGGCGGCCAAGGCGGCGCGCACGCTGAAAAAGATTGCCAAGGGAAAGGTGCGTGTGGGGGGGGGGGGCGGGGGAGGTAACAGAGAGTGTTGGCGTTGGCGAGGAAGGTGGTTGGTGGGTGCACTTGGGGCGGGCTGCGGGGGGTGTCGGCGGGCATCGTTCCTGGACTGTGCTGCTAGGCTGGGACAAGTCACTTCCTCCGTATTGAGCCACTGGTGAGCCAATGGCTGCTTTGAGGCTGTGTGGTGTGGGTGCATCAGTCATTGTAGTTGCAGAAGTGCGGTGCGGGACAGTGGCCGTGTTGGGCAGTGCCTGTAGAGTGCAAATTCAGCTGGACACCAGCAATGCATGCGCTTTATGCAGTGGCTCTCCACAGGGTACTTGCACCTGATGTATGCCACGCTGCACGCACCATGTGAGTTGAACTGTGATTGGCAGCAGGTCAAGCTGGAAGTTGTAGGTGTTGAATTTGGCACCTGCAGTTGCCACAAGCATGACCGCTTGCCGAGGCTTCGCCATGGTATTCCGGCCTTGGATGGTTGTGCAAGGCATGTGGCTTGGTAGCTGGCACTTACTAGTGTGTTGATACATTGCCGTCGCCTCATCGCCGCACCATTTGCCGCGTGCGCTCGCGCCTGCTGCCGCTGTGCGGTTGACGGACGACACCTGCTGCCTTCTCATGCAGTGACCACCCTGTCACCACATGGCTCACCGCCGACCTGCACGCGAGCACAGCACCATGCGCTGACTACTGTGGGCCTGCCAAGCCCTGCTGAACTAGTGGTTGCTTGAGGCGGGCACCGCAACAGTTCACCTGTTTCACCTCATCCCCTGCTAGGGTTGCATGAAAACGTACATGAGCAAACCGTATACGTATACGAATGTACACTGAAGTACACAGCATACATGGCTGATGTTTCAAATGTATAGTGATAGCAACAGCTTGGCGCAGGCGTGTGTGGGCAACGTTCGGTGCTCCTGCATGGTGGCCAGCCCGCCATGGGTCAGTTGCTGCACATGTGACAAAAACAAAAATCCATACACACTGTTTTTGTGCAACCCCACCTCCTGCTGCTGAGCAGCTGACCAAACTCATGGCGCTGGTGGACGAAGCAGAGGAGCTGGCCGCGTCTGCCGTCGGCGCCGCCTCAAAGCTCGCGGCCGGAGAAGCCTTGGACGTCGCCACACGGGCCGCGACGGCCGCAGAGCGCGCCGAAAAGGCTGCAGACAAGGCGGCGCGCGCAGCCGCAATGGCTAGCAAGCTGGCGGAGGAGAGTGTGCAGGCGGCGCGGACCGTTGTCGCGGCGGGCGGGGCCTGGAACAAAAACAACAACGGGCAGGGCAGCGGCAGCGGCGGGCGCAAGCGCAAGCGCGACAGCAGCGGCGCGCAGTACCAGCCCAAGACACGGCGCGCGCGCCCGGGCCACAGGTTTGCGACGCGCGGTGCGGCGAAGCTCGTGGCCAATTCTGGTCTGTACGGCCCTGAGAGCCCAGTGAACGTGGAAGAGGTGGAGGAGTGCGCAGGCAAGCAGGGCGTCGCGGTGAAAGTCATTCGCATGGCGGGCCGGCTGGCGGACCTGCTGGCGGTGGCCGTCGAGGCGCAGGAGCCCCCCGACCTTGTGGTGCACCTGCTGCGGGACCCGCGCTCCGTGCTGGCGTCGCGGCGCAGGTGAGGTGGTTCTGGTGGAGGCTTGTACCCGGCGTGGCATTTGCGGTGGCTGTTGTGCATGTGACCTGGTGGTGTGTGTGCGTGTGTGTGCGTGTGCTTTGCTTTGCACATGCACATTTGGGCCTGAGAGCAGGAGACAGCAGCGCGCTGTGTATAGGTGCTCTTTGCCAGAGCTCTGCTGCGTAGCATGCTGTGCCAAATTGAGGGTACCGCGGGCAATGGTGGTCAAGCTGGGCCTCTTGATGTAATGGGGTGCGGTGATTATGGGGCCCCTTGATCCCTGACCCTGCGCAGAACTGAGGCATTGTGCGCACACCTTGAGAAGGTGCACCAGCATCCACCGCAGCCACTTACAGTGGGCACACGAGCATGACGGTTGTACCGCAAGTCAATTGTGCACCAGTTGCGAAGTGGTGCACGCTTGGCAGCGCAGCATGTGCTCATGTACCAACGCGCCTCCTCACCTGTCATCACAGTGTGGGCTGGGGCTACCCGACCGCACGCACTTATGACGCCACACACCTGTGGGCCACCAGCCTGTGTGAAGGGTTCCTCGAGGACACTCAGGCAGGCGTGCGCTGGCAGCGGCGCGCCCGCGCCAACGGCAGCGACAGCGTCTCCGAGGCGCAGTACATGGTGCTGCGCTACGAGGACATGGCGGGCAATGCTGAGCACCAGGCAGAGGGCGTATTCGCGCGCCTGGGGCTGCCGCTGCCGCGCGCGGTGCGCGAGGCCATGCGGCAGAGCGACAGCTGCACTATGGGCAGCGACGAGGAGCGCGCGCGCTGTGAGGCGCTGCCCGGCACAAGAGGTGAGTGCGCGTGCGCGCGGGCTGTGCAGAAAGTGTTGTTTGGTCTACGCGGCCGACTTGTCCAGAGCAGCAGCGGCCTGGGGTCCAGGACGAGCCACAGTCGCACTATCTCTTGGAGGCGTTGGCTATGCCTTGCAACCTTGTGGCGGGGTGGTCCACAACATCGTGTGTAGCAGGTCTTCATTACTGAAAAAGAAGCTGTTGCACCCTCACCCTCCGTGTGCAAGGGGTCGCCCAGGCGGCGGTATTTCCTACGGCGGGGCCAACCCGCTCACGCGGACGCTCCGCACGCCGCTCGATCTGGCTCCGGTTGTGGTGGCTGCTCCGGTGGTGGTGGCTGGTGACGGTCCGCCAGGGGGACGCCGTTCAACAGCGCTTTCTGCTCGAGGTGAAGGCGCAATGCCATGGGATGGCGATGAACGGGTGCGGATTTTGGGGTTTGCGGTGCCCTGGTTAAAATGAAGGGGGGGGGGGTCCAGGTAGTGATGGCAAGGCCTGACCCTTCCGCCCAGTCAATTCGATGCCCACTATGGTAACTGCCGGTAACTGCCAGGGTTGGATCGCCCGATTCGGAAGCAACTGGGGTACCTGAATACGCCCCTGCTCTTGTCATCTCCCCCCCTCCCCTGCTGCTCCACCTCCTCGCAGCCGCCACAAAGTACTCCACGTTGCCACGCGACTTCCACGAGCAGGTGGAGAAATGGCACAAACACCTTTGGAAGGTGGAAGTGCGCGCCGTGGAAGATGCATGCAGTGGGCTGTTCCAGCGCTTCTACCCAGACACGGAGCTGCAGCTGGAGGCGCAGAAGTAGACACACCGTTTTGCCAAGTGCTGGCCACCTCGCAGCAGTAACGCGCCTGCGGCGATGGTTGCCTCTACAGCGGATGCATGTCTTCCGCGCGCTTGTGGTTTGATTTGTTGGGCAATTTGGGTGGAGAAAAAAAAACATTCGGAGCTAGGTACCACCAGTGGTGCCACCACTTGAGGCGAGACCGAAGCCTGTGAGCGGCTGCCGCACATGATCGTCGCTCACTTGAGCCATTTGTGCAGCCGGCCCCAGCACCGGTTATCCCTCTAGGTCTACTAGAGTGCTGACCAGTGTATGCATGATGGAATGCTGCAGGCAGGGAAATGTATGCTATGACACACCCGCACCGATCGTCGATGCCTCATGCGGCACTGGCAGCTGTCTTAGATCTGACCTGCACTGTGCTAAGGCTGCTACTATGGCAGTACTGTAATGCGTACACGTCGTTTCACACAGCGCCATGCATACGCTGCACCAGCGTTTTTCTCACAAGCAATGGTGGCAAGCGTTTGTATAATACACTTGTACAGGCCAAGAATCCTGATGCGCTGAGTGCAATACAAACGCGGTTCCCACGTGTCAACAGTTGATGTGCACTGTACCGTGTCATGCGCCATTGTCATGCAGTGCTGCCATGACTAACATGTGCACCGGTAGGTGGGGCAACCAGCGCTCGCTTAGCCTTATCTACGGCAGCGTGGTTTGACCTGTTTGTAGACCTCCATCATCTTGTCTTCCTTGGGCACCGTAAACGCACATGTATGCTTGTCAGAATGTCCGCAGATACACCAGGTCCTCAACAAAGAAAGCACACACCTCAGCAGCGACTGATTTCATAAAGGGGTCGGCGCGGGCTGGCAGCGTGGCCGGTTCCCGCACCAATGCCGCCTCATTTTATTACTATTGTACGCGGCGGCGACTCTGTCGCTGCAGCTGGGCCAGGCCTATTGCTGCTGTAATCAGTGGCTGCAGCACTGCCTAGCAAAACTTCTCGAGACAACGTCACATGAAGCATGCCAATGTGGCCGTTCTATGAAGCGCGGTCCCCAGGTGCACAGCAGTGCAAGGGAGCACAGCAGGCAGGCACAAGTGCAGGCACAGTCAGAGGCAGGGGTTATACCACCACCGACAGCAAAGAAAGCATGGTTGGGCTACGCATATGCTGGTCACTCGAACAACCGCGCGACATGCAAGGCGAGTGTACAGTAACTGCGCAGCAGGTGCTTGCAGCCGCAAGCGGGACCAACCTTATCTGTGACCCGCTCGAAATACAGTCCCCAGTCGTTGCAGAACCGCTCCACAGCTGGCAGCAGACGCGCCTGTGGCATGTGACAGGAGTGGCACTTTAGACACCACCGGCTTCGGCAACGTTTGCGTTGGTGACATGCGGTTATGGTTAGACGCCTGGTGTGCCAGCTGCTGCGACTGCATGCTGGTTGTGCTTACTGAGTCTCGTGCACGCTGTGCATATGCCACAAGTGTTGAGCCCTTCAAGGTGCTGCCCACCTTGTAGTTGCTGCCTCGGCTATGGTGCCCCGTGCCGGTGATGACGCTGAGCGTCCGCAGCCCTGCCTTGCAAAGGCTTGGCAGCTCGTCTTCCAACAGAGCAGTTGCTTCTGCCACGTGCAGGCCGTGGAGGTCGACCACCTGGCACAGGGGTTCAACCGCCACCAAGCCCAAATCAGTCAGTGCGATTGCCATGGTGTGGTGCCAAGTGTTGGGTCACTGCTCAACAGCTTGTACCATTCACGGTGCTGTGGCTGGGAGGTGCCCTGAGATCAACATCACTGTACAGTAACAGAGCACCAAGCACATCCTCGCTGGCTGGCCCACCTTGCGGTCAAGCACCTGCTGCCGGGGGTTCCTGGCATCATAGATGCATCTTGCGGCATCCCTATGTCGCTCTTTCATGAGGCTGTTCAGCTCCCGCCCTTTCGCTGCCAATGAGCTTGCGCGCTGTGCGTCCCCGTTTCGGTACGCCTGTGTCGCATTCATGAAGTAGCTGTTGCGGCTGCGCGCCAGCTCCGCAGCCTCCCCACGTGCGTTCCGGTACTGGGAAGCCACAGCCTGCAGCATGCATTTGACGCCGTCAGAGTCTCAGTGTAGGTCACAGACACGCATTTGCCAATTGCCCAACAAGAGCTGGCGCGCCGCATCACATGCAAAATGCAGCTAGAGGGGCCGCAAACACACGCACACAGCCACACATGTGCATCACTGTGACGAACAGTGTCGTCAGCCGGGTGCGGAGCCCACCTCGCCCGTCTGCATCCATCCGTTGCTGTTGATGAACGAGGCTCCGCCGCGCATCTTGGCGCCTGATGACCGCCGTGAGTCGGCGGAGCTGCGCCTGCAACATGGTGTCACAGTTTTCGAGTGGAATTGGCAGGTGCCTCGGGCAACATGTCATGTTGTTGCAGACAGCATGAGCAGAGCAGCTTGGGTGCACCTGCGCAAGCAATGGCTGCGGGGCCCGGCCCTGCTTTGCGGCTCCAGTGGCGGCAACATGGGTCCAAGCTGCAGCGCACCAGTCCTGCTGAAGTGGTGTTATTTGCAATTTCTGCAATGTGCTGCAGGCACCTAAGCGCACCTGGACTGCTGTGCTGGTGGTGGAGGGCTGGTGCTGCTGCTGTTGCCCACGACAGCTGCAAAGCTCTTGCCCGAAGACACCGGGCTCGCCACTGCGACTCAGTCAGGCGAAAGCGCATGAGAGCAGGGCAGGTAAGCGTGAGCGATTGTCAGCGCATGGCACCCATGCCGGCCGGCACAAGCAGTGCCCCTTCTCCCAGAAAGCGCAGCAGTGGCGCCTGATGGCGTCACGGCACCAACACACGCCCGCACAACTCACCTGCAGGCCCGTAGCTGAGGCCCTCCACCGCCAGCTGCAGCACACCGGCAGCGCTGGGCGCGCCGCCCGCCGTTGTGCCGCTGCTGGCGCTGCCCCCGCTGCCGCCGCGCTTCGAAACAGCCGGGCTGCCGCCCTGCTGCTGCCGCGCGCCCGCGCCCTTGCGTGCAGGCGTCTTGGCCGGGCTGCGTGAGGAGCCCCCGCCGCTGCCGAGCGCAGGGAACTCTTCAGGCACCACCCCCTGGAATTCGGCACTTTTGCCTTTGCCGCTCTTGGGCCCCCGCCGTGTGTCGCTGCCAGCGGTGGACGCCGCCGGTGTGGCGTCGTCGGCGAAAGGCGGCGAGGCTTCTGCTGCTGCCTCAGGTGGGGCAAGGTCAAGGTCGTGCACAAAGAGACATGTGGCGCCGTTGCGGCACATGCCCTGCCGCGTCCGCCATGGGACGCGGGGCAAATGGGGGATATGTGTCAGACAAGGGCAAACTTCAGGCAACCAGTACTATTGGCGCTAGGTGGACTGAGCAACAGACGGGGGATGGTGCGCAATCGCCCATGCTGGTGGAGTCATGCCATCGGCCGATTCGGAACCAGTAATTGCCACAGCACCCAGAAAACGAAATCGGAACATGCTGGCGCAGCCACATATGCTGGCCTGGTTGCGACCGTGTCATCACAGAGCGATCACCATGATGGTAAAACTTTTGCGGACAGCGCAGGGAGGAGACTGGTGCACCCAGGTGGCTGCAACCGTGCGAGTGAGTGAACCGCACCTGCAGCCAGTACCGGCAGATGGTGGTGGCGAAGTCGTGGGAGAACATGCAGTTGTGCCGTAGGCACTCGCCAGACAAAAAGTGCCGGCAGGGTTGCTGTTTGACACACCAGAAAAACACACACAGCAGCCGCAGACAAGTCACACCGCCACATCATGTCAAATGCATATCAGGGCCTCATGACTCATGAGAGACGGTGCGGACCAGATGTGCGGAGCATGCTTGTCAACAATGGCAGCTGGTCGGCCGCAGAGACTCGCACTACATGCCCAGAAGCAAGCACCGGAAGGGCAGTCGCACCTTGTGGCTCCGCTCCGCTGCACGCGACAATGCCGCCTGGAGCATGCTGGCCGCGCTGTCAAGGTCAAAATCCGCCTGCGTTGCATGTTTTGGCAGGCACAAAAGGGTGCATATGTTACGGGTAAGAAACTGTATTTGACCGCTTGCTTTCAACAGGCAGGTGGCAGCATGTGCACAGTCACTGCCAACCCTGCTTCATTGGCAGCTTTCAAGTTTCACAAAGCTGCACGGATGACATGCAAAGCCCTACAAAGCAGCACCTCAGGGGTTTGCTAACTCTTGCAAGCTGCCGGATTTGAGATCAACGCACTGCCACAGGCAGCCATGCTTGTATCCGCCTGCAGTGCATCATGGCATGGTAGCATCACAACCGACAGGAACACTAGTGCCACAGCTCCAGCAGTGCGGAGCCTGTCCACACCGGCTACGTGGCCCCACAGGCACAGTCATACGATCCTGGCGCATGCACCGGCATGAACTTCCTGTGTTACACTGCTGTGTCGCGTAACGGCATCGCACCTTGTAAAGCGCCAGCCGCAGGCACTCCTCTCCGCAGTCCGGGAAGTTCGCCATCAGCATGCCCACCATCTCCACCTCCAGCTCCTACATTAAACCGACAGCGGTTAAGGCAAGAGCGCAAGCAAGCGAATGTATGCATGAGCAGTGTACACGCACGCGGCCGAGGCATGCAATTGCACTGCCGGGCGTAGTCACAGGCGGGCATGTCACTGTGGCAACACGTCTGACATGCCCTAGTGCTGGTGCACGACGGCATCGCATGCGCAGGCGAGCATACCCACTGTACGCAGGCACAACAGCCCCAGCAGACAAAACTTGCGATTGGGTGGCATGCACTTTGACAAGGTCTGTTGCTCAGCGCACCTGATCTATGTAACCCTCCATGCCGTAGGCCTCCATGCCCGGTGCATACGCCATGCCGCCGTCATGGTAGTAGTAGGCGCCATCCGGCCCCTGCATTCCGGTCGTCAGTGCAAATGCGTCCTGCGCGCATGCATGCACACGGCCCAGTGCGGCGACCCCGCGGCATTAGGCGCAGGAGTGGCAGAGCCACAGAGGCGCCACCAGAGTGCACCGCTGACAGGTGCTTGTGCATCACCGCCGGTGTACACCTGGCGCATCCTGCGCTTGGCAGTCATGAGCGGAGCCGCACACGGCTTGTGCCATCACGCACGTGGTTCCGGAGTGGCAGCAGCTGCCCTTTTGCTACTCGCTCCAGAGTGTGTTATGCACGTGACGCTCACACTGCGCGCCATGCGTCCATTGACACGCAGTGTGACGGGGGTGACTGCTTTGCTTTGCGTCCTGAAGAAGCTCGTGCCCTGCAGGCGGCCACGTCAAGTCACTTGTGCTCAAGACTGCTAGCACAGTGGTACTGTCGGCGCTCATGTGAAATTCATGACCCTACAGTCAGTTACAGCAGCCGTCACTGCTGTCATGCCAACGTACGTTGCGAGAGCAAGAAACGCCGCTTGTCAACATGGTTCCCTACACAAATCATGGGGCCGAAAGAGATTGCAGTTGCCAGCTAAGTTGAAGCCTTCCTAAATGGTCACACGGCACACGTGGCGAGAACAATGCATGCCCGGTCCTGCGCAGTTGTTCCCGCCCACTGAGCCGCAGCACAAACAGGTGAACATTGGTTGCTTAACACCACGCTCGGCGGTCGAAACGAGCACAATCAATCGAATACGCAACCTGGCCGGCTGGGCAGCACACCATTTTCACTGCCGCTCTTCCCACTTGGATCTCGGCCTGAACCTCAAGCTCAACCGAACCTCAATCTGGCGCAGCGCCCCGACGTCGACGCGTACACGCAAGCACGCCTCGCTGCTGAGCGCACCCTACCCGCCCGACTAAACACCCGTAGTTTGAACCCGGTGCCCACATGCCCCCATGTCTCCATGACTAATGCCACAAACCTCAACCTCAAGTTCAAGCGCTGCACACACCTGGCCGTCATAGAGCACGCCATCCGCAGACTCATAGCTGCCCGCCAGGGCTCCGCTTCCCAGCTGCTCGCGCTCATCCACGGCGCCCATGTCACCATCCGCGCCGCTGCCCTGCGCCGCGTGCATGTACTGCGGTCGCCGTGGCACAGCGAAACAGGGCGCGCATGGCACACGTGTCATGATACTCCGAACTGCCCACACAGACTGCCCACACAGACTTTTACAAGAAATCTAACACTGATAAAAACCAAAACCTTAACCGCACGAAACCTGAAAAATCCCTACACGGTTGCTAGTCTGTGCGGAGGGTCTGTGCGGGCAGCGTAGATTATGTGTGATGGCGGCAAGTTAATTAGCCCCGGCTCACAACGGTTTTTTTTTAGGCCTCCACAAGCAGAGGCTGGAACGCGTTCCAGTGTCGCTGCCGCGGGCGGCACCGGCGCTGACGCACGGCAGCAGGCGCCACGCGGGCTGGTGAGCAGCGGCGGTGCGAGCACAAAAACACAGTGCGGAGACTAGGGTTGCCAAAATTGCGATCCTTGGACATACATTGCGGTCAACAGAAATTTCAGCACACCCGCTGCAGATGGCTGGGGTATGCTGCAGGGCCCTATGGCAGCGTACAATGCCTTGACGCTCGTTACGGCCCAACGCTGCTGAGTGCAACACATTACCTATTGAAATTGGTGCCATATTTACAAGCTTACTACGTTGTTTACAAACGATTTACGGAGTACTACTGTAGTACTACTGAAGTATGTCTAGGAGACAAGACACACGATTTTGGCAACCCTAGCGGCGGGGCAGACTTACCCCGTCGCTGCCCGTGGACCCCGTGGACTTGGCGTCCGCAGACAGGCCCACGACGTCGAACGACAGCTCCTGAGCGCAAATCATGACCTGTTAAATTGGTGCCATAGTTATGGGTTTACGGTAAAGCTACGCTGCAATTTGCCGACTATTTCTGGGAGAAGAACAACACGATTTGGCAACCTCGGCGGAGGGAGACCCACCCCGTCGCTGCCAGCGGACCCCGGCGTGAACTCCTTGGCGTCCGCAGACAGGCCCATGACGTCGAACGACAGCTCCTGAGCACAAATCATGACCTATTTAAATTGGTGCCATAGTTATGGGTTTACGGTAGAGCTACGCTACAATTTGCCGACTATTTCTGGGAGAAGAACAACACGATTTTGGCAACCCCGGCGGAGGGAGACCCACCCCGTCGCTGCTGGCGGACCCCGGCGTGAACTCCTTGGCGTCCGCAGACAGCCCCACGACGTCGAACGACAGCTGCGTGCCGAAGATGTCCGCGAGCTTCGCCGCAGCGGGGTCGTCACGCCACGCCGACACGCCGCGCCCGGGGGACGCCGTCAGGGGCGTGGACGCAAAGGACCGTGTGGCGCCGCCGGAGGTGGGCAGTGCGGGCGCCAGCAGGGGTGTAAGGGGGCTGGCGCCGCTGCTGCCGGCGGGGGAGCCGGTGGTGGCGGCGGCGGCGTCGTCATCATCGTCGTCCATGAACGCGGCTGCGGGGGGGAGGGCGCGCCAGGGGAGTTGCACACACTGGGGGTGAGAGGCTTTGAGTGGCTGAGAGTGTGTTGTGGCGTGGGTGTGTGTCTAAGGGGTGGGCGTTCTTTTTTTGGGCTTGTGGAGCGCTTCAGGGGACAAGAGAGTGCCGGAGCAGCTGGGGAGAAGAGATCTCCACCCGGGCGGCCCTGCTGTGAGACGGGGGCGCAACTGTCGGGGGCTGCGCATGTTTTCGGCAAGAGGGTGCATGTGCAGCAAGGAACACTGGTGCAAGTTCAAGCCTGGCACTTGCAGCACCTGTTGCTGCACGCATGAACTCCTGTGCGGCACAACCAGACTGAACATGGTATCTGTTGACTCCACAGGTGCAGTCTTACAACCTGCGAATCTATGCAGCTGGCAGTGCTCAGCAGCAGCAGCCGCAGCGCTGGAACCGCTATCACCAACCTAAGCACCTGCCCCCTGCGCCATACACTTCGACGAGTTGCACCTCGCATACTCCAAGCACAACACGTGTGCCAGACAAGGCTGCTGCTTTGCACACATGAAATTGCTGCCTATTGGTGTCCCAGGGACATGTAACAGCCGCTGCTGAGCACACTATAACAGTGCGCGCGTGAAGCACCCACCCGGCGAGTATGACTGCGGCAGGGGCAGGGACTCGTCGTCCTCGCAGTTGTACCAGCGATGGCCTAGCTCTGCTATCAGGGCCTCCAACTCCTGGGAACGGGACAGGCGTCGGCAATCGTGTGCACAAGACTAGGGTGAATCACCGACGCGCCATCAGATGCGAAGTGCGCACACAGCAGCAGCAGCAGCAGTCGCTGCAGTGCGCCCCCGGGGCGGAACAGGAACTGCTGCAGCAGCAGCGCCGCGGAAGATGTCAGAATGGGTGTGTGCGTACGAGGCGCGCAGGCGGCCCTGCTGCTGCTGCCCGTGGTGCTGCTGTTCCTGCCCACGCATGCAGTCCCGCCTGCGGTTTCCACTTTGGGAGAACCTGCGAACAGGTTGACGAGCAGCGCGACGAACGGCGTGCCGCCCTGCAGTGGGGGAGGACCGAGCGCACCTGACCAGATATGGTGTCCAGGCCTTGCGCCACCGTCCTGAGGTAACACCCCGCGTCGCTGCCGCTCTCAAGCATGGAGGTGATGTAAGTAGTGTACATCGTGTCGAGCCCCAAGCTTGACAGAGTGCTGTTCAGCCATGCCTCGTAGGCGGCCTTCTGCTGCTCCGTGGGCATGCCGCTGCAGCGGCAGGGGCCCCCGGAGGGGCCTGCGGCTGGCGGCTTCGAGCGCCCCCCCTCCACGGTGCGTCTCAGTTGGAGGGTGTGTTTACAAGAAACTCCTCCTCTCTTTAAAAAAGGAGCAGACACACATTTGCTTGCTGAGCTCGAACTCACACACGCTGCTGCTGAGCAGCAGTTCTAGTGCAGGAGCAAAGAGAGTCGATCGAAAAAAAAAGCAATTGCAAGACTGTTGGTGCCCACATTTTTGGTGTGCGGGCCTGGAGCTGGCGCTGTGATACAGGCTCTGCCGCATCAGCGGCGGTGCTGCCCGCGGTGGCGGCCGTATCCACGGTGTCCTCAGTCGCGCTGCGGGGCATCTTGACTCCCATCCAAAGAGCCTGCCCAGCGCAGCAAAGCAAGCCTTTCGAACAAGCACTCAGCTCCGAGGAGGAGAGGCGCAGCGCTGTTGCTGCCGACGCTGCTGTCCGACTGGCCTCACGCTCAAGGCGCACCCTCAGCGGCAGCGGCGGCGTCCTTGGCCTGGTTGCGGCAGATGCCGCCCACCGTACTGCGGGTCCTTGCTGGCACAACGAAGGTGAGCAACCGCAACTCGTCCGGGGCGGAGGTGCCGCGCCGCAGTCCCGGAAGAGACTGCTGCACGAGGGGATGAGGGAGCGCAGCAGCGGCGCGGCGGCGGTTGCCAGGAGTGTGTGTGGCGGCTGCGGCGCTTGGCGGGTGCAGGGGGTGATGTAGCAGTTGCAAAGTGCGGCCCGGTGTGTTGCACGTCTTGGTGTGTGTGAGCGTGCGTTCGTGAGAGCTGAGAGTGCAGTGCTGGCATTCCGACTCACTCGGGGTACCTGTCTCCCGTGAAAACAGAGGCGTTGTGCCTGGGCGTAATGGCGTGGGAGGGCAGCTGTAGCGCAAGCAGGCCAACAGCACCAGCTGCGCAAGCGGCTGCTGCTGCCGATGGTGGCTCCACCCCCCGACTTCGCAACCGGCAGTCAGTCAGTCAGAGCCGTCACCACGCTGTGGCGAGCAACAACGCGCCTGCGCTCGGCCAACGCCAAGACGCAACCACCATCCGCCGATGCTAACTGCGCCTTACTGCTGACCTGTCGCTGCCGTGGTGTTTGTTAGGGGCTGCAGCAGCAGCGGCGGCCGCAGTTGCCTCAGATGGAGGCACAGGACGAGGGAAAGCAGCAGCAGCCTTCTTTTGGAGGAGGAGCGGCAGCAGCAGGCGTGGCGCGCAGGGCAGCGCTGGTGCCTTTAGCGGTGCTGCTGCCGTTCGCATTGGGCCTTAACATTGCCAGCATTGCCGCCACCAACTCAGGTGCGCGCGCGGCACGCGCTGCACTGCAACCGGGTGCGAGCGCGAAGCAGCTCCGGGGGTCCCGCTGTTGGCCCGCGCGGCTGCTGCTGAGCACTGATGATGCTCAGCACTACTCCTTTGACACCTAGCAGCATGCATGCTCTGTCGAGCCCCCCCCATATCAACTGTGCGTGGCTCACCCGTATGCCCATTGGATGTTCGCCACCTCAGCTGCTCCACCTGCCACTCCGCATCCACCAGCCGCTGCCCCCCGCCGCGCAACCTCCCCCGCCATGCGCCTCTCACGGCCCACAAAACCTACTTGAAGTTGATGAGCTGTAGCCTAAGAACTTCAACTCCAGCTTCACATACACACACACACACACACATTCTCCCACGCTGTCCGCTGGCGCAGGCTACTTCTCTGCGCGTGTCGACTGCGCAGCGGCGGCAGAGGCGGGCGGCGCCGACGCCGATGCATATGTAGGCGTGGACCTATCCCTAGGGTGGCGCCACATGCGCGTGGCGGCGCCGGCCGGCGAGGGCGGCGACTACACGCTGTCGCGCTTCAGCGCTCTCGCGGGCGCCCTGGGGGGGCTCATGGGTGTGGGGCACATTGTGGGGATGGTGAGCGCGGCGCGCTGGCGCCACCCGTGTGGGTGGCGTGTTGGTGCGCTTTGAGCCGGTGGGGCGTCAGTGATCTGCAAAGCACGCTGCTGCTGCGGTGACGGCAGCGGCGGCGGAGGCAGCTGCCGTGGCGGCGGCTGTGGCGGCGACTGCTGTACCAGCTGCTGCTGCTGCTGCTGCTGCTGCTGCTGCTGCTTTGGGCACAGCCTTTTACATCTCTTGTCTTTAGTACCGGTACTACTAGGGGTGGCTCTCTCGCGCTGACAGTCGGAACTGACCAACGCACTGGCACGCCGACGAAGCGCCTGAATCAGTCGCACTCGACCACACACACACTAACGATGTCACGCCACGCCGCGAGCGCGCGCAGCCATAATAGTAATATAATGGCACGCCGCATGCGACAGCGCCCCTCTCACCACGCCCCACCGCACAAATTCCCTGTCTCACGGCACAACTTCCCTCTCTCACTCATCCTATCCCCCCTTTGCCGCCTGTGCACGCTGCCCCCCTCGTACAGGTCCTCACATTCTGCGCGCTGCTGCTGGTGCTCCGCAAGGGCCTGTGCCCCCCCCGCGCCCCCCCCCCACAACAACCCCCGCACACGCCCCCCGCCGCACACCCCCAGGGCGACGGGACGCACCAACCGCAGGCCCCACCCACCCCCCCGCTGCCCCTTCCGCAAGCACCGCAAGAAACTCCCCCCCGCCCCTCCCTAGCGGCATGCCACTGGGGCGCCGCGGCGGCAGTGCCAGTGGCGCCAGGTTGGGGCGGTGGCGGCGGCGGTGGCGGTGGTGGCGGCGGTGGCGGCGGCGGCGGTGGCGGCGGCAGTGTGCGGGGCGCAGGGGGGCACCC
>JAULBY010034604.1:0-14807 GCA_032358315.1 Ophiocytium majus | reverse complement strand
CCAGCAACCCATTCGCCCCCCCCCCCAGGGCGCCTGCCCCAGAGCCTGTGCTGGAGCGTGCTGATGACATGCTGAGCTGGAGGTGGGGGGCCTCTGCTGCCGCTGCTGCCCTTGACACAGTTCCAAAGGGTGGTGGTTCATGGGAGGACAGGACTTCCAGGTCGCGGGCACTGAGGCCGCACGAAATCACGCCTGGGTTGGAGCTCCAGAGGCTGGAGGGGGGGAAGGGGTAGGGGAGGGGGAGGAGAGGGGGGGGAGGCAACAGTCCGCATTGCGTCACATGTTGAACTCCGAAATTCATTAATGAAATTCATGAACTCACTCTGATAGTATGTTATGCAGATCGTGCAAGAGGCAAATGCGACCCATATGTATGCCATGTGCGCACACGATAGCGGCATCCATCGCCAAAGAAAGCTGCATACCCGGCAAACATGTAGTCCTTTCAAAAAGCCGGGGGGGGGGGGTCAGCCCTAAGCGTGCCAGCAAGCCTGCGCTTGAAGCGAGCCGTTGCTGTGCCCATCATGTTGACCTGCAGGTGAGGTCACGGCACCAGCGGTCTAGCAGCCGAGTTTTCGACCCTAACATGCGCACTTGTGGGAGCATGTGTGCGCCAGCAGTCGGCTGCCCACCTGATGCCGAAATCGCCCCCGCAAGCGCCGGCCGCCAACAAAAAGCCCTCTTCGCCACACCACTCCACGGCCTGCAGACAGTAGAAAAAAAGATTGTCAGTTACTTACTATAGTTCATACTAGAACTACTTCGTGTGAATGCTCTGCCGGGCTTGTGCCATGGCCACCAGTGGGCGTGCAGGCATGCATGACATGGGCTCTTGCACGCCCGCAAGTACACAGAACTACTAGTAATTGCGTGTTTTTGTATTAGTAGCGTAGTATACGAAGTACCATATACTGGTACTTCAGCATTCGTTTAGCTCAAGTATATCGGTGTACATGCAGTGATGCCGAAGTAGCACTAAAATAACACCTACACCAGTAAATATAATTGGTGCAACCTATTACCACACACGCACACACACACCGACACACCACGCGCCCACACGCACTCACCTTGGTGCCGTTGTACTGCCCCACAAGTGCACGCCAATCATTAACATGTTGTACCGTAACATATTACACTTCCAAGAGCTTCGAAGTGCATGGTCGTGCCACGCCCGCCACTCGCCTTGATGCTGCCGCAGTGCCCCACGAACATTTTGTGCATGTAGTACATGCCAACCATTGACATGTCGTTTATATATACATGCTTCGGCAGTACTTCAAAGTACGTTGTTGCATCACGCGCACACACTCGCCTTGATGCTGCTGCAGTGGCCCACAAACAGATCCCGCTGCGCATTGGGCACCACGGGGCACTGCCAGTCCCGCGCCAGCGACGTGACCTGCGGCGCCATGCGCGGGTGGTACCGCTTGAACTCCATCTGGTACGCAACTGCCTGCTGCAGAAGCATAACCAGTCTGTCCGGCGGTATCTCTGCAGGTGCATCCGCGAGGGATGAGGATGCGGCGGTGGCGGCGGCGGCGGCCGTGCCGCTTTCAACCTCCACCAGCCGCGCCAATTCGTCCGCCAGTTTTTCGCGCCCTGGGGAGGGGGGGGGCAGCGCGCGCGGCACAGCAGTCGTGGGTTGGCATATACGTACTCCGTACATGTACATACTTCGGAAGTACTACAGTATCACTTACTACAGATGCATAAAATTGCCACACTACTACTGTTGTATTTCAAGTGCTAGTGGCTGCGGCGGCGGCCGTGCCGCTCTCCACCTCCACAAGACGTGCCAGTTCGTCCGCCAGTTTTTCGCGCCCTGGGAGGAGGGGGGTGCATGCACATGCGGGCACACCAGTGTTGGGTTGACACATCAACATTCAATATTCCGGTCATGCACTTTGAAGTGCATACATGGCTATAGGTACGCCAAGCGTATACATACGCATCTTGGTGCGCGCATTCGAAGAAATGGCGTTGCAGATGCCACATGCTGCCCTACTATTAGCGGTAATGGTCCCACAGCCTCACATGCTGCGTGTGGCTGTGCCGTAGCACTGGCGCCTACCGGCAAGGCTGCAGCTGCGGCACACCCGCTGTCGTGGTGCCGTGTCGGCAGCCCACCCCCCACACTGTTCCGCTACATGTTGTCAGCTATGTGTCATGTCAGGCACAGCATATTTCGAAGTATATACTTCAGAAGTACATGTGAAAACTCCTCTAGGAGCGATAAACTCTAGGTGTCCCCGCCGGTAGGGGCCGTCAACCAAGGGTGACCCGTGCAACGAGGTGAACAAAGGAAAGACCTGCGCCTACACATATGTTTTGCACTGTCCGCTGGCTTTTCACGCCTCAGGGGCGTGCGCACCAGACAGTGTTGTGAGCGTCAGGCAGGCCGCTGCTACAGTTTTTATAGGGCGCTCGCAACGTGGTGTGGGGTGGTGTCATGTCACCCCCTCCCCCACCCCCCCACTGTAGCAAAACGCGCATCGCATCAGGGAGTTGGGGCATTGTATTTATGACATGTGCACAGCAACCATGTGCGGCCATGGTGCAGTGTACTTCAGAAGTATAACCAGCATCATCCGTAGAAACATTCACGTACTCACACTGTCAGTGTGAGCAACCACTGCGGTGCATGCAACCACTGCAGTGCAAGCAACCACAGGGGTGCATGCCCGGCGCCATTTATAGGGCAGTGGCCTCTCACCCTATCCCCCCACTCCCCCCCCCACACACCACGAACTAAAGCATGGCTTTGGGCGATGTTACACATGTGTGGGGTGGCCATGCCGGGCGGCATTGCCATTGCCATTCCCAGCGCACCTGACCATTGTAAAAGAAACCTAACAGGTTGCTAAGCCCAGATACTGCCGTGGCTGGGGCGAACATGCCAGGCCGGAGCCTGTGGGGTGTTTTGTCCACCTGGTGAAAACACCAGACAGCCCCCACACCTACATGCGCCGGTCATGTCCTTGAGGCCATTGTGTGGCGGGTCCACACATTGCACTGCCATTGCCTTGGCTGCATAAGTAGAGTGCACTCGCGATTTTACGTGCGCTTTGCTTTAATGCCGTATGCAGTTTAGTGCGGGGTCCAGAGAACTTTGACAGACCACATGATTCTGGATAAACAACACAAACACCCTATTTGGTTTGGTGCGCGCCTTGCTCTAGTGCGGAGTGCTAGGGGGGGTGACACTACCCCGCACTAAAACACGAGTGCACTGCACTTAAGTGCATAACTATGTAATGTTGTGCATGCCGGGCCGCATTGGCAGTCCCAGCATGCCTGCCATATTACTCCCTCCCCCCAACTGGGCTCCACGCATTGCACTGCTGTTGCCATGTCTGGGTGCGCACAATGTTACTACGTAGTGTAACATAAATGCATGCCGCTCTGCACTGGCAGGTTACTCCGGCATACCTGCCATGACCCCTTCCCAGCCCATGAACTCTGGCGCGTGCCACTGCTGCTGTTATGCCTGCCGCGCACAATACTTCAGAAGTATTGCGCATGCCGCGCATACCTGCCATGACCCCCTCCCAGCCCATGAACTCTGGCACATGCCACTGCCACTGTTATGAATGCCTGCACACAATGTCACACATGCCAAGCATTCCTGCCACGGACCGCCTCCCAGCCCATGAAATGTGGCAAGTCTGCACCTGTCACTGTATGCCTGTATGCGCATAATGTTATGCCTACATGGGCATAATGTTATGCATGCCGCGCATACCTGCCATGACCCCCTCCCAGCCCATAAAATGTGGCGAGTCAGCCACGCTCTGGCATACAAAGTAGGCAGTGCAGCAAAGCAAGCAGTGCACAGGGGGGGGAGAGGGCAAAAGGCATGCGGCGTTGCTCAAAACCAGCCATGCTGTGGCATGGGCAATGCGTAGTAGTGGGTCATGGCATATAGCGTGTGCTATGAACACATGTTCTGCAGTGAATTTTTTTATTTTAAATTCAGCGATATCTTTGGCGCAGAAAGCCAGTGCAGAGGTGTATAATGGCGTGTATTGCTGAAGCATACAACATGTGGTACGCCTGACATATGTATACGTTGGTAAATGCGGTGCATAATGGAAGGTGCTCACACTGTGAATTCGCTAGCAACCCGCCGTGACAGCGCAAGGCGTGCGCGCTCTGGCGTGTGCCGTTGCTTGTCATAGGCCGTCTACAGTGCACACATACACCATGTACTTCTAGAAGTACGCTCTTCAGCCACGGCACACTTGCACGTTGTACATGCAAACACATTAAATACCTCATGTACATATGTGTTAAATGGCGTTTCATGAAGTGTGTATTTTATAAATACGCTGTGACCCACCACTAGCAACGCGGCATGACAATGCAAGGCGTGGGCGCTCTGGCATGTGCCACATGTGTTGCTTGTCATAGGCCGTCTACAGTCACCGCCACTCACCGTGCAGGTGATCGGATAGGTGCGCAGGCTCTGAAACTCTGTGCCATACTTGTATGTGCTACTCACAAAGTTGCAAGCCGCATAAGTGTGTGTGAGCCACAAATTGTGCACATAACACCCTACAGTAAAGGCCATTACTAAAACCAATAGCTTTGGACTTCACAAGCACGACAGCCCTCACCTTGCAGGTGAGCAGGTAGCACAGGCTCTGGAACTCAGCGGGGTTGCTGGCGGCAGTCGCCTCCATGGGCTTGAGGCGCCGGTTGAGGTAGGCAAACGCCTTCTGGTATTCCTGTTTCTCAATCAGCTCCATGTACTCCTGCCGGCAGGAATGCCAAGAAACAAATTATCATATTGACAAAAAGACTATAAGCAGGGCATGAGCTCCATGTAGTCAACATACTAATGATGATGATATTTAGAAGCAGGCCATGAGCTCCATGTACTCCGGTCGGCAGGGATGCCAAGAAACGTAAGTACCATAATAACAATGAGACTATCATGAGCCCCATACGATTAAAACATACCAATGATGATGATATAAGCAGGCCATGAGCTCCATGTACTCCTGCCGGTAGGGATGCCAAGAAACGTAACATGAGCAGGCCATAAACTTCAAGTATATATATAAATACTTCAGAAGTATGCGTAAACGGCATACACAAACGTGCATTGTGTTTGCAAGCAGCTTACACGGGGCGTATTCGGCGTTCCCTCGTCATTTGGTGGCCAATGCAAGCGAGATTTGGGGCAATACGAAATAAAAAACAAGGTCAACTTCAAGAAGTTCAACGCACGGAGGTTCGCATCGCTACCTGGCGGTACAGCCGGTTGGTGCCAACGCAGGCGACATTTGGGGGGCAAGATGACGCAAAGAAACAAATTCAAAATACTTCAAGTGCTTGAAGTATGGAGTTTCGCACCCCCTACCTGCCGGTACATCGCGTAGAGGTAGCGCTTGTGGTTGGCCGAATATGAAATGAAGTTCAATATGGTACAGACGTTCGCCCCTCTACCTGCCAGTGCAGCGAATACAGATAGCGCGTGTGGTGCTGGCGCGGCAGGTTCTTGGCAACACTGGCCGAACATGATGAGGTGACCTCAACTACTTGAAGTATGGAGTTTACCTGCCGGTACAGCGCGTACAGATAGCGCTTGTGGTGCTGGCGCGGCAGGTTCTTGGCGAGGCTGGCGGCCACGTCCCAGTCCCCCTCCAGCACGGCTTTTCTTAGCCGCTTGCTTGCCACACGGCGGCTCTGCTGCTCCGCCGTCTTCATGTTTGCCTCGTCCTGGAGCACCATTACACTCGTGAAGTACCTGTGGTGGTGGTGGGGAGGCGGGCAAACTTCAACATCAACATTAACCATCACTTTTTTATGGCAAGCTTCAAGTTCAACCATGAGTTGTGAGGGCATGAACTCCAACATAGCTGCGGCTCTACTGCCGTCTTCCTGGTGGCCTTGTGCTGCAGCACCATGACGTTTGTGAAGTACCTGGGGAGAGAGGGGCAAACTTCAACTTCAACACTAACTTCAATGCTGTCTACGAGGGCATGAGTTTCAGCATAGCTGCGGCTCTGCTGCTCCCGGCCTTGTCCTGCAGCATCATGACGCTCGTGAAGAAGGGGAGAGAGGGGCAAACTTCAACTTCAACAGTAGCTTCAATGCTGTTTACGAGTGCATAAAACTTCAACATACCTGCTGAGCATGATGAAAAAACAAGTTCCTGGGAGGCACGAGCCCAGAAGCGCATACACTTCGAAGTATATACTTGGAATAAGGCATGCTTTAGCCCCCCCTCTGCAGCGACTATTGTTGTTGTGTTCAGAAATGTAGTTTCAGCAATGCAACTTCAACAGTAGCTTCAACTTCATAGTGCACAACTTCAACATACCTGCTGCGCATGACATGGTGCTAGTGAAGCGCCCGACAGACAGGGGCGCGCCAGGGCCAGCAGACACGTGTAGCGCTATTTTCTGGTTGCTGGCGACTGTTGTGTTGACCATAAATGCAGGTCTCCGCTTGTCACACGTCACGTAAGACTATGTATTTCTGGTAGTACATGTACTGCGCTGTCACAGCTCCAATAAAGCAAACTGTGGTTTTCTGACTGCAATGTAATCTTGCCAGCAAACTAGGTGGTGCATTTGTGGCTCAAATCTGCTGCATTTTGGTGCTGCTTTGCGCAAGTCCCCACTTTATAGCCACCGGCAGTAGTTACATGCGCCAAGGTAGTTGCTGAATGCATGCACATAGCAAGGCATATAGTACATGTACGGATGTTGATATTTCTTTGAATACTTAGATCCTTGAAGTACATCATATCAAGGGCGCAGCCACCTTCACCTGCGCGAGTGGCAGTTACAGAAGACTTTTTGCTGGACACGTACAGAACACCTTGTTGGCAGAACAGGTGGCAATTTTAAGGGACTTAACTTACACAGTTCCAGAAAGTTTGTTAACAGAACGTGTGTGGCGGCTACAGAGTCTGCTTGGCAGAGTGCGTAGTGGAAGTTCCAAAATGACACACGAACAGAGGACTTTGACTTTTCGACACAATGTGTGTCAGTTACAGAACCGGTGCGGTCATAGCCTGCGGGTGTGCGAGCCAACCACATAGTGGTGCCAGACAGCTCACTTCTAATTGGTATTGCTACTGTAGTAGTTCATTTTGTACTCGCTCAATATACATCAATAGCAGGTACTGTACTACTACTAGATACTGTTACTATGTGTATGTGGAAATGCTGTTAGTAGCTACTGTCACTATGTGTGTGGCGTAATCAGCCACCCTTCAATTGTGCAGGCACGGCATTCTACTTCTTGTGAAGCCGTACCATGCGGTACACCCCTTCCCAAAATATACTGTACACTTGTGATGTTATTATACCAGTGCTATGTGGTGGTGCACTCATGCACTCAGTCACCCCTCATTGTGCAGGTACTGCGCATGATTGCGCAGTATGTCCTTTTTTATTACGATGTTATACCATGTTGTATACCAGTGCATGGTACTTCATAGTATGTTCTTATACCCGCATTATGTGGTGGCACACCCGCTCACTCACCCCTCAATGTGCAGGTACTGCGCAATCATGCGCAGTATGTCCTTTCTGACAAAAGATGCCATTACACATACTTTGAACCATAATGTTATTGATACCAGTATTATGTGCACTCACTCACCCCTCATTGTGCAGGTACTGCGCAATCATGCGCAGTATGTCCTTTTTTATTTGTGGGTGCGCGGGGTCCAGAGCATCCCCGGGCAGCACGCGCGGCCTGCCCAAAGCACAACCACATGTGGCATCAAACAAAACAAGCACCGTGCAGTTACAAAGAGTACGTACTGTACCGTGTACTTCGAAGTACATGCTTTGAAGTACGATACACTTGAAGTAATTGCTGCGATTAGGTAAGAAAAACACGGTGCACGGTCACGGAACAGGCAACCCAAATGTCTGAATGCGGACGCACGTGCCACCCACTGACACAAAACTGATGGAAGAAGGCACACACACTACGGTTAGGAAGCCTTTGAGCTGCACTTCCCTCGCAGGCTGCGGCCGGTACAGCCCGTTACCGCTGACTGCACTGCCGGATTGACACCACATGCGGGCTTGAAAGAGAAAGTGCCAAAAGGGTGTGCACACCACAAACAGGAGAGCCTGACCCCCATACCGTGCTTGACAGTTACAGCCATTACAGGTATTAACTCGAACTGCACAGCTCTTGGTCACTCACAGATAAACTTCGCAAGTATGTACTGTTACCAAACTCCGCCTGTGTACTTCTCATATGTGTACGCCCCAGAAGTACATCGGTACATAACACTAGTACTATACTACTACTGTGTAGTAATACTTCTTCATGTAGCATGTACTGCGCGCCAGCTATGGAGTTATACGCACACAGCCAAGAGAGCGGCATGAAGTTCAAAGGCATTGCAGAATACGCCCGTTACATTGAATCTACCGCGCGCACAGCTCTCACTCGCTTATCTGAGCACGTGGTGCTTGCCAGCTACATGAGAAATGACAATGTGCTAGTGCTAGTGGTGGCCGCGCCAGGCCAGCTCAAACCGCCAGCAGTTCGCACCACACTATTGTAGGCACCGTTGCGTAGCTTGGTCGTTGCTGCACTGCACTTGCGATGTTCACACATATGCACACTGTACTTCAAAGTATATAACAGGGTCTGCTAATGAATGCTATGCCTCGATAACAAGCCCGACACAGTTCGCACTCTTATACTTGAGTTATACAAACAATAACCGTACAGTGTACACATACTTCTACTGTACACTACATCAACATATATTTACTGCAGGCTATTACTGAACGTTCCTTTACCACCTACTCCACCCCTCCCATTTTCTTTCAGCGATGAACTTGTACATGGGAGCTACATGAGGCTACTCTGCTTCCAAAAAAACAGGCACACTGCGCCCTGCCTTGCCAAGCGCAGGCAACGTGCTCACTAGAAATGCAGACTTTTACTTGGCGCTACGCATGCCCCCCCCCCACAACTTCAACAACAATAACTTCAACTCATTTCCAAACTGCGAGGAGAAGCATGTGTGTGTTAAATGGGCACTGTTGCACTGTACACAATGCCCCGTTCAGTGGTACCGCTTGCGTCCCTACTCAGTGCACTCACTCTGACACGTGAGCGCGAGACTCTCCCCCTCCCTCCCCTCCCCTGCTCCCCAGCCCACCCCTCATCTGTACCTGTACGTGTTCATGACAGGCCCGTTTGACAGCGGACACACACTACCAGCAACGCACTCCGAAGCACACGCACTGCAAGCCACAAGCCCCATATATTTATATATGTATTATATAAATATGTATATTTACCCCAAACTTGTTCCCCAACCCAGCCCTCACCTATATCTGTACGTGTTCATGACAGGCCCGTTTGACAGCGGCAGCTGCGCTCCAGGGCTCAGGAACTTAGAGCTGCCGCTGCCGCCGCGCCCCTCCCCAGCCGCGGCGCCGCCATCCCTTGCTGGCCGCTGCGGGCACATGTGCGAGCCCGAGCCTGTCTCGCTGCGTGGAGGTGTGGACACCGAGCGGCTGAGAGGCACCCTGTCGCCAGGCACTGGTGTGGAGTCGGGGCTGCGGTGGCGGTGGGGTGGTGGTCGGGGTGTGTGTGGGGTGGGTAGAGGTGATGGGGTGCGGTGTGGGGATGGGTGTTGTGGAAGGGTTGCGGTGGCGGGCACAGTGGGTGTTCACCTGCTGTGTAAGCACAGGCCTTCGGCACAGCAGTGGCATGCACGGCAGCAACATCAAGTGTGCTGCAACATAGCAGGCATCCTTTTGTGGCAGTCGTAAGTGCTCCAGAGCGGCATCCTTCCCTGCAACCGTGTGCTCCCAGCGGGCTCGCGCAGCTCTTGTGATGTGCTGATGTGCAGGACAGTGCGACAACAAGCTGTTTTCAAGCAAGGCTGGAGCAGCTGCAATGCAGCTGTGCTGCTGCGGAGTTCTTCAACAGCAGCGCCAGAGACTGACCTTCTTGGACTGCTTGCAGCATCACGAGTGCTGTTTCTTGCGCTCCCCTCCATTGCGCAGCAGACGCAGCAGCTCCCTCCCCCCCTCCCCACGCTATAGCAGCGGCAGCACCAGGAGCGGCAGGAGCAGTAGCTGAGTTAACACCACCACTGGCACTATGGATGTGTGACATTGACATGTTGCTGCCCACGCAGACTGAAAAAAAATGGTTCGACCCGGGACAGTTTTCTGTGCGAGACAGCACAGTACAGCACTGTACACAGTGTGTCACAGCGCTAGCCTCCACTGACCAGCCCACAACGCGGTGACGACGGCACCAGGTGGGTTGCAGATGTTGCGGCGCCTGCCTGTCGGCGAACGCACGCTCTGCTAAGCATCGCCACGTAGGTGAGGTGTGTTTTCAGCGCGGCTGATTGATTTCAAGTTGGTGTCTTTCACACACAGGCGCGCAAGCTGTTGTTGTGGCAGGCTGCCGACACCTGCGTACAGCCAGGCTCGGCAACACTATATATAATGCGTTGCAGTCCAGCTGCGTTGATGCTCCTGCCAAGCCGCCCCTGAGCGATGACGCCTCCACATCAATCCTCGGTTGGCGCGTCGCTGCCTTTTTGTCAACTTGCACACCAGCAGCGTTTTGAAAACAGACGACAGGGACAGCCAACCTGTACCTCATGAAGCGCACACAGCAGCAGCCAAGGAGACAGTGCTGGCATCACTGGCTGCAGCCGCCTGCTTCCCCGTCGCTGCCCTAGCACCACAAGCTACCATGCTCCACTGTCCGCCAGCACCAAATTTTCTGGAAAGCGCGGCAAAACCACCGTCACCCCCCCTCTCTCACACCTACAGCGGCGCAGTGGCGGCACACGAGGAGCCGCCCACCACCGCCGAGCCCAAGCACGCGAGCCGGTGGCAGTGGGGGGTGCCATGAGCGCTCGCACCCTGGACGAGCTGAGCGATAACGTGCAGATGATCTGCGACTTGAAGGATGCGCTCAAGCCCGAGCCCAGGAAGTTGCTGAAAGCCACCAACAGGATGAACGCGCGCCAGGCCTTCAAAAAGCTGCGAGACTTCCTGCAGATCATTCGCGGGGGGACCGGCAACGAGCGCTTCCTTGTCGGGTGAGGCGCAGCCCATAGCTGTTTGTCGTGCGTGCACTTTGGCCACCGTGAGACGCTGTTCGGAGCATAACCCGCTGTCGACAGCCAAGTGGCACAGTGCTTTTTTTGCCCAAGCATAATACAGGGTACCACTGTAGCTTCACTTGGTTTGTCACGCAAGGCTGTGAGTATATAAATACTACGTAGTGCGTGCGGCGCCTCACATGTGGGTGACAACAGATATTATTGGCATGCATTAGCGGGGGGCTCTTGAGCGCGCACGAGTGCCACAAGCACGAAGCTACTGTACTACACCGTTTAGTGCCCCTTACAGTAGTTACGTGTTTTTTTACCTGCGTATTTAACTCATGTTGGAGCCACTCACACCCTTGTTCACCTGAATCACCCTAGCATATATTATAGCTGAAAACGCAATACAGCAACGCGTCGGGTAGATCATTTTTACGCTCACAGAAACAACGACCAAAGCAATTTTGCCGGGCTAATATTTAGGCCGGGCATGTGCCATCGCCTCGAGAGTGCTGGCATCCATGGCATGGGCTCTTGCACGCCCGCAAGTGCAAATACATAAAAATGCTCAGGCAATAGACGTGAAGATGTACTTCAAGTGTGTTTACTTCCTGAAGTACATAGTCCCACGTGTATGCTTTCTGTAGCTACAACCGTGACGGCGCTGCTCAAACGGCTAAAAAAATTTAGTCTACGTCTGTACCGTGTGAAGCACTTCACGGGCACCAGCGCCGTTGTCGTACAATATCATACATACTTCGAAGTCTGTGAAAGGCTAGACTGCAGTGTTCATGTGTGCACGGGCAGCACGGGTGCAGGGTCCTTAGTGGTAACTCATCCACAGTACAGCGGCTTGTATAGGTGCGCGTGTGGCGCGCAAACCACCAGGAACAGTGCTTAGCAGCAGACGTGCTCAGCAGCAGGCGTGCTCAGCATCAGCAGTGCTCAGCAGCAGCAGCAGCAACCTTGTGTACAAAGTTCCGGGTCAGGCGCAGTCATGGAGTGCAGCGCAGCCCAAGCACCGGCTGCCAGGTCAGCCGCCAGCCACGTAATACACACCACTGACCGATGCGCACCACCGCTGGCGCCCAGTGCTGCCCTGTGTCTCAGCGCCAATTGCAAAAACAGTTGCGGCGGCCAGTTGTGCCTAAGCGGCCTGCGCGCGACTTTGATCGTGTTAGACGCCGGCCATGTAACGCGCACCACTCACCGACACGCACCACCGCTGGCGCCGCGTGCTGCCCTGGTGATCCTTCGAACATCAATTTCAAAAAACCGTTACGTGGCAGTTACGGCGGCCTGAGCGCGATGCTGCGCGTGTTAGACGCCAGAGCCATGTATTGCACACCACTCACTGACACACGCCACTCATGCTGCCCTGTGCCGCCCGGCCATTCTAAAAAAAAACTTTACACGCCAGTTACGGCGGCCTGAGCGCAAGTTTGATCATGTCAGGCGCCAGGGCTCACCACAACACGCACCACCGCTGCCGCCCCGCGCTGCCCCCTGTGTTGCACCGCCAAAAAACCGTTACACTCCACAGCTACGGCGGGCTGAGCGCGGCGCTCAGCCGCAAGCTGGAGAAGGAGCTGTCCTGGGCGGACAACGCGGCGGGCAGCATCCCCCCCCAGGTGACGCGCCTCCGCACCCTGCGCGACGCGTACACGGTCGCGGCCGAGGCCATGCTCCTGGAGCGGCGCGTGCCCTCCCTCGGGGCACGCAAGCCGGAGCCACTCCTGCCCTTGACGCACCAGCAGCTGACGCAGGGGGGGTGGGGGCGCGTGTTCGACAACTATGAGACCCTGCCGCTGCTCGCGCTGCCGGAGTCTTCGCCGCGTGTGAAAGAGCTGGTGGCCGCGACGTCGCGCGCCGCGCGGGAGCGGGATTACGAGGCCACCTTGCTCAGCGCGAGAAACCTGTTGTATGCCGCGCAGTATGATTTCGTCAGTGCAAACCATGGGTCAAAGGGGGCCAAGACGCAGGCGTCCGCGCTGACCCGATACTGGGACTCATGCGCGTGGGTGGCGCGCCGGGCCTACGGCATACCCGCCGCGTGCGCCGAAGACGCTGCCGAGGTGTCCACAGTGTTCATGTACCTCAAGGAGTGCCTGAACCACTGCGGGGTCATCAACCTCTTCAGGGCGCGTAACGGCAACGGCCCAACGCCTCAGCCCGCAGCGGCGGCGGCTGCGACGGGGGGCAGTTTTGGCGGCAGCAACCACAGCCATGCGAGCAGCACCAGCGGCATGCACGCGGGCGTGCCGCTCTATGTTCCAGGGGTTGGCATATCAGCTCCGCAGCAGCAGCAGCACAGCAGTGGCGCTACCGCTGGCGCGTTCGGAGTCCCGCCGCCCCTGCCGCCGTCCGCATTCCGGGCGTCGCTGCCGCCGCGAACCGTGACCCCTTCGCCCGCCTCCGCCGACGACTTTTGGCGCCTCCCGGGCGAGAAGGCGGCCCCGGGCTCGGCGGCCAGCTGGAGCGACACTAAGTCCTCTGAGTCCGCTCAGCAGCAGCAGCACCACCAGCAGCAGTTGGACTGGCGCGATGCGTACAGCCCCCTGCAGCTGCAGCAGCCGCCGCCTGTCGCCGAAGACTTCCCGGCGCTGCCCGCCGCGCCGCCGCGCCCCACGCCGACTGTGACTGCCGCATCGCCGCCGCAGCAGCAGCAGTATCCCTCGCCACCGCAGCAGCAGCAGCAGCAGCAGGTGGCCACGAGCCCAGTGCTGCCCTTCCCGCTGCCGCCGCACCTCCAGCAGCACCAGTTCCCGCTGCCGCCGCCCGCGGCCAACGGCGCGCACATCACCGCGGAGGCCGTCCTCGCCTCGCTGCTGTTTCAGACGCCACTGCCGGGCCCGTCCGACCAGCAGCAGCAGCCTGCCCCCCCCCGGGTGTACGGCCCCTCCCTCCCCGAGCATCTAGCATCGCCGCAGCCGCCACCGTGGCTGGTGTCCTCGCAGCCGATGCCTGCCACTGCCACAGATGCACCCACCGGGCCGGCCGTCGGCCCGCAGCCCATGCCTCCGCACCAGCAGCCGGCAGCAGCGTCTGCGCTGCCCGTGGGTGTTGCGGAGCTGGCGGCGGCGGCCCTGTCGCCGCAGCAGTTTTCGGCAGCTTCTGTTGGCACCGTGGCCGACACCCAAGTGATGCCGGTGGCGGCGGCGGGTGCGGGTGCGCAGATGGGGGAGTGGGAGGCGGCGAGCAACGGCGCGATTGGTGTGGCTGGCGCAGGCACTGCTGCTTGTGGGGATGGCGGCACGCAGGAGACTGGGCCGTCGCTGGCGGGTGGCCTGGTGGACAAAGTTTTGCCTGTGAGCGCAGGTGTGGCAAGTGGTGGTGTGAGTTTGGAGGCACTCGAGCAGCAGGAGAGAAGCGTGCAGGAAAGTCTAGTGAAGGTTCAGGCGGCCATGCAGTCGTGGGCGGCCAAGTTGAAGGGGCTACACGCGTGCATGTCCAACCCACTAGTTGTCGCCAACGCGCATGCGTACCAGCACATGTGCGGCGTCCTTGACGAGAGTAGCAAGCTGGTGCAGTGCTTCGCGGATATATGTGAAGCTACGGGGACGGTTGTGCCACTGTCAGGTGGCGTGCAGTTCAATCCCTGAATTCAGTTGCTGGCGTGTGCATTTCCTCACTGCATGCGAGCTATACATGTACACCTGTCTGATTTCCTGGTCACACGCACCGTGTGCAAAGGGCTTTCCGCGCCCTAAGCGGAGTTTAATAAGAGTAC
>JAULBY010034593.1:0-14809 GCA_032358315.1 Ophiocytium majus | reverse complement strand
GGCGCCGGCGTCGCTCCCCCTGTCACCACTGTCGACTGTGGCTGCAAAACACTCGACGTTTTGTGGCGGAACAATACGTGTGCTGAGCAGCAGCGGCAGTATAGTGGCGGCGCGCCGAGAACGTTCTGGAAGTAAAGAACTTTCTCGGGGCGTTTTGTGGCGGAACAATACAGCAGCAGCACAGCAGCGGCAGTATAGTGGCGGCGCGCTGCAGCAGGGGTAGGTACGAGTGCCGTATAGTGCCAGGCACTATACGGCACAGGTGGAAGCAGGCCGTTTACAAACACAGAGACACATGAAGGGGATTTTCAGTGTCGTAAGTTAGACGATGCTTTTTACAGTGCAGTGCGAGAGACCGGTACCGGTGGGGGGCCGTTCTCTCGCTGCGCACACAGATCCGGCATGCGGCGTTGGTGGGAGTTTGACAGCTTGCTTTTGGCGCTGGCGCGCACCCGCGCATTCGTTCACGCGGCTGCGTTGTCGCTGGTGGTTCACACTCGCCTCTCAAACCCTCTGAAGCATCACATCGCCTTGGCTTGGTGCAGCAGTCACCAGCTGCGCCAGCCCCTCAGTAACCACCCCCCCAATGTGACGACTTGTTGGCGTAGTGGTTCTTTGTCCAGGATTTTAGCGAGAACGTTCGCGGCGGAACGTTCTCGCTAAAATTTTATGCAAAACGCACACGCACACAAGCACACACACCTGCCCTGCTGGCTGGTCGTGCCGCTACTGCTCGAGCCAAAGCTGGCGGGTGGACTAGCACAGTAAAAGCGCCAGCAACAGGAGGCGGCGGGGCGGAAGGCGGCAGTACCTGTGCATGGACGAGATGGCGTCCGTAGTGCTCGATATCAGCGTGAAGCTGGTGCTCGAGATAGTAGACAGAGTGCAAATGGTGCAGGCCAATTCCGCTCAGCTCAAGAGCCTAGCCAGGCGGGTGGAGGGCTTCCGGGTGCCGCTGGAGCATCTGCGCGCAGCTCCGAAGCGCTTAGCTAGCGTCGACACAGGGGCGCTGCACCGGCTGCAGGAAGTGCTTCGCGAGGCCAGCCAGATAGATCATCCAAGACGATGTCGGCAGGTCCTGGGCGCGGCAAGCACTGTGGGCCAAGGAGACGCGAGACAAGGTGGAACGTGTAACCAACCAGCTCAGAGAGGCGCGAGACGACCTTCAGCTTGAGATGGCAGCGGCCTTGTTCGACCCACGGGTGGTGCGTGGCGTGTCGGCGGTAGGACCTGTGTCGAAGTGTTCGAACCTCTCGCTCGACACCAACAAAAACGCTTGTAGACAACACACGTGCTTGTGGTGCAATTGGCACAGCATACGCCATGTGCTGCCAGGCAGAAGCATGCATGTGCGCTGCAAAGTGTTGTGACATGCAGTGACCACAGCACAAGGCTGTGTGATGAACCGCTGACGCGCAAACCTTAAACTGAGGCCCAGAAAGCACAAGCACGAATGGGTGATCGATCTGCACAAACGAAATTAGCACACTTGCGGCGAAAAACGTTCCAAGAAATGTGTTGATTGAAGCATGTTGCTCACATGTTGCGGCCCCACTGCGACTGTCAGACCTAGCATGCATGTGTTCGCGCCCTTGGTAGGTACTAGCCAGGGGGTAGTCAGCCGCAGTTGGCATTGCAGTTGCTTCCTCAAGCACATCAGATCGCCCACTTGCCGCAACTCTGTACAAAGCAGTACCTACCAGTGCTACAATAGTGTTGGTACTCCATGTGGCCTAGCGCCAATGTGGTACAGTGTAACGCCGCCCCCCACATGTATGCCCTGGCGGTGCCATGTCGCTGTCCCACCCTCCCTGCCCGCCCTCCCCCCCCCCCCTCTGGTTTGCCATGTGCAGGTGGCGCAGGAGCAGCTCCGGAACGCCACAGAGGACTACGAACGCATACACCAAAAGCTGGAGACACTGATGCAGCGCCTCGATTGGAACGACGCCCGTGACAACCAGCGGCACACAGAGCTCTGCGAGATGCTTGCCAAGCTGCGCTGCGATGCAGGTGCCAAGATTGTTGGCTTCACAGAGGTGGCGGCTTCTGAGCTCAAGCCCGGGTCCAACCCGCACCTGGACACGCTAGGCGCGGGTGGGTTTGGCGTTGTCAGCCGCGCCTGGTACCACCACACACCCGTGGCAGTCAAGCGGCTGGCAGCTGCGGGCTTGACGCAGCGCGATGTGGAGGAGTTCCGGCGGGAGATTGAGGTGCACGCGTCTCTGCACTTCCCACACGTGGTGCACCTGCTTGGAGCCTGCACCGTCGCCCCCAACCTGTGCCTGGTTGTGGATATGGCCCCATATGGCAGGTGCGACTCAATACATGGAAGTGCTGCCTGCTTAGCAGCTGCTTTGGTGTGGCCAGCATCTGAGAGTGTGGCGCATGGCTTGGTTGCTGCAAAAATGATCTACACTAGTTGGGTGCGGCTTGCGTTGCGCCGTCTTAGCCGCTGCTTGCCACAAACCCAGCATGCATGACTCGGAGGCACACGAGGCGGCACGGCGGCTCTGCTGCACAGCGCGCTTTGCATGTACTGGTATCGCATGCTCGCCCACACCCTCACTGGCAGCAATGTTTAGTACACTGCCAGGTAGTTTGTGAAGCGCACTGAAGCACGCATTGCTCCGATGTTGCAAGTGTCCATCATTTCGGTGTGCCATGGCCGCCCCCCCTCCGTGCTTGCCACCGGCATTTGTTGTAGGCAGTTCAAGGCTGCCGCTGTTGGCTGGCACCACAGGCTGCACTCTTGACACCACCACTGCTGCTGCTGCTGCTGCTGCCACCGCTGCCGCCGCCGCCAACTTCCCCATTCCTGGTGGTGCTCCACTTCTGCTGTTCCCGCTGCCACATGCGTTGTGTGCCGCCCGCACTTCAGCCTGTTCAACATGCTGCACCTGCGCAACCCGGACCAGCACCCACCAGGGGTGCGCAGGATGCTGCCATTCTTGACCTGGGAGGTCAAGGTTGCCATGATGTGGGATGTGGCCCGTGCTGTCGCCTTTCTGCACTCGAAGGGCATCCTGCACAGGGACCTCAAGGTGCGCGGAATGGGTCACATGCAAGTTGTGACACGGCAGTAGCCAAGTAAGTAGCTGGTAGCCGCACATGTGGCAGGCACAGACTGCCCGACTCCCAGTTAAATGCTACTTAATTATGTATTCCTGAAGTATCATCGTTTAGGTGACCATTTTCACTAGTGTAACCGAACCACATAAGTGGCATCATAAATGACAACTCTGCCTCAATAAACAGTGACCCGCACCACACAAATAGTAGCCGGCAGGCAGTGTTGGCAGGTTTACTGCTGAGCCCTGCCCCAGCAGCTCCACACACGTGGGCACAGCACCTGTGTGCACATGGTTGCAGCTGCTCAGCACAGGCCTGCCGCAGCCGCCAAGAGCAGCATATTTGTGCAAGCGATGCGTCTGACATCCAGGGGTTTAGCACACGAATTTAACACTAGCTGTGAGACGCTGGGAGAGGGTGATTACTTGACGCGGCTTCAATGTTTGCACGTGCCGGATAGCTGGCCTATGGTACCGGTGGGCATTTTTTTTCCTGGGCGACTCTGATAGAAAAGACGTAACGTCCATTATTGTGTGCAATGTGTGATGCATGCTGCTGCCCCCGCTTAGACCCACTCTTTGGGTGAACATCCTTCGCCGGTACTTAAAGTATTAGCGTGGCGGTGCACCCTCCCTTGCCGCGCGCACCGAGGGGGCGCGCCCGCGCCATGTTGCCACACAGGCAGGCGCCGAAACAGAGCAGCATGGAGCATGGCGTAGCAGGGCAGGAGCACTCGGCCCGTTTCTTGCTTGTTCGTTAGCAGGCACAGCGGCACGCATAGTGGGCAGCCGCTGCACATGCAAAGTGTCCCTTGTGATGCACGTGCAGGCACCGATAAAAGAAAAAAATGTAGTTTCCGGCATGTGCACGTATTGCGCATGCTATGCTGCCACCTCTGCTGCAGCCAGCCATTGGTGCCCTCTCATCTCAACCCCTCATTCCCGACCACCGGTGCCGCTTGCAGTCGCTGAATGCGGTGGTTTTCGACACTTCACGGCCAAAGTGTGCGACTTTGGCCTCGCCAAGGTGAAGCTGGCCTCCCGAGCCTTCTCCACCAAGGGCGGCGGCGGCACCACTGCTTGGCTGGCACCAAAGATGATTACGGGCGGCGCGCGCTTCACTGAAAAGTGCGATGTATACTGGTACGCGCATACCGCCATGCCATCTCCCAGGGGCAGCGGCCTCCTCTGAAGCTCGACGCCAAGGCGGCAGCGAGGCCGGGCCGCGACGCCATGGTTGAGCTGATGGAGAATGGCTGGCAGCAGGACCCAAGTGCACGCCCCTCTGCTGTGCACATTGCGGAGGCGCTGGAGCGCATACTCATGCAGCTGACAGACGGGGCGGGTGATCCGCGCCATACCTGCTGCGGCTGGACCGCCGCACCCGCACCACCCCCTGCGCCCAGCACCACCTCTTACCAGCGCAGCTCGCTGACAACAGTGGAGCAGACGCCGCTGCCACTGGCGGACGCCCCCACTGAGGTGCCCCCCTTCAGCGGCTCCTCGCTGCCGACTCTGCAGTCAACACTGTCGCTGCCGCCGCCGCCACCCGCAGCCACTCAGCCCAAGCCGGAGGAGCAGCAGTCCCCACCCAAGCGGGGGGGGTTGATGAGCGCGCTGTCGGCCGGCATACAACGCGGCCAGGCGTTCCGTGTCACCAAGCCTGCTGGATCGGATGCCGCCAAGCAGCCGCCACTGGCTGGGAGCGGCGGCCCCGCGGTTGGCGCCGCCCCGGCCTGTAGCAGCGGCGGTGGCAGTATGTCGCCTTGGCATGGCGCAGCATCTGGCGGCTCCATGCTCTCCAACGTGCCGGCGAGCACTGGTGGCGCCATGCACGCGTTGTCGGGCGACGCCGTGCAGCAGGCGCGTGCGGCGCGCGACGCGCGCGACCTGGCCGCGCTCGCAGCCGTTGTGTGTCGGTACAGCGACAGGGCGGATGTGGCGGCCACCGGCTGCCGCGGCGTTGCGAGTCTGCTATGCAATGGCTCCAAGCTGGCGTCGCAGGCGCTGGACGCGAGCGTGTGCAAGGCGGTGCTGCTGGCCATGCAGCTGCACCCGCAGGTTGACACGGTGCAGGAGGCAGCGTGGGCGGCGGTCACTGCGCTTGCCTTTCACATGGCGCAGCTCGCGGACGGGGGCGTGTGTCAGCACATTGCTGCGGCCATCCGCCGCTTCCCAAACTCGGAGGCAATAGCAGAGTCCGTGTGCTGGTCTGTCGCCTACCTCGGCGGCGTGTGGAGCCTGCCTGACGAGGGCCGGGCCTACCGCGCGAAGCTAGCCAAGGTGTTTGTGCCGGCGCTGGTGGTGCACGCCGGGCATCGCTTTCACACCAGCGTGTGCATTATCCTTGGGGCGTGCCGCGCCGTCGCGGTGCTGGCGCAGGACGACGCGTTGCGCCAGCCGCTGCGTGACGCGGGGGCCATAGAGCTGGCCATCACCGCCATGGCCGCCTTCCCCGACCAGGACCGCATATATCTGCAGGGGTGCCGCACGATCCGCTTGCTGGTGTCGGACGCGCGACGCACGGCGCGCGCCACAGCGGTGTCTGCCGGCCCCGTGGAGGCCCTCACAAAGGCTGTGCACCTGCGGTTCCAAAACAATGAGACTGAGCAGGAGGCCGCCCGCGCGCTGGTACCCCTGTCGCTCGACCCCGCACACGCGCCACGGCTGGCGGCAGTGGGCGTGGTGGTCCGGTCTAGGCACAGCAGCAGGCTGCTGTCCACCCTCACGGGCCGCGTGTGGGAGGTGCAACTCGATGGCCGAACCATCACGGTGTCACCCCCTGGCAGCACCTGAAGCACCTGTCCTGCGTGGCACATGGTGCGTCTTGTGCATGAGAGCGCCTGCCAGCTTTTCCCCCCCTCGCGGTAAAGCGCCCGCACCGCGCAGCGAGCGGCGGCAAGTGCAGCGCTGGCCGTTCCAGCTCAGTTAGTTAGTTTTGCGTTTGATACAGCACCTGGGCCACCCCACCCACTATACTTTGTTTTTTGTTTTTTATGGACAACAGTAGGTAGTGCGGGAGCTGCCAAGCTCGACCAGACAGCTCCCAAAGAAAGGCACCTGCTGTAGTTTCCAGTCCACCAATTCGATTTTGAGGTGTTTGTCACAGGCAGCGACATCATTTCCTTCTACCCAGCGCCGCCACGCGCCTGCAGGCACCACACCACTGCGTTTCCATTCTGTATTTTTTTGGGAAATTCTGGGCTACCAGAAGCCCAAGTTTTAACCAGTGCTGCCCAGGCAGCAAGCGGCCGCGGCGCATAAATAACACGTGCCTTCATGCATCGCTTGTTTCTGCCACTTGGTCATCATGCTCACGCCGCCACAATATGCTGTGATAGGGAGGATGCATGCACACAGGAACGCAAGCTTGCAGCACGTAAGCAATTGTTGCATGCACAGTGGTGCATGTGCATTGAGTGCACTACGTGAAGCAAACCAGAATGCTTGAAGCCAGCATGAGTAGATTGGGTGCACCTACGCCTGCTGGCGCCTGTGCTGGCGCCTGTGCGTTCCTGGCCAATGCAGGCAGCACCGCACCAGCCATGCCGGACATAGATGAAGACGCCGTCGACGACGGCCACCACTGGCCTTCAACCCCTCACTTGGGTGATGAAGCAGTGAGCGCCAAGCCGCCCTTGGCGTGGTGCGCCGTCGCTGCGCGTTGCATAGCAACAATGGTGCAGCAGCAGTGGCAGTGGCAGTGGCGGCGGCGGCGGCGGCAGTGGCATCAGCGGTCAGCAACAGCAACAGCGGCAGCGGGGGTAATGGTGGCGACCGGCACACATAGGGGCGGGAGCGCGTGGCGTGGCGGGGGAACCAGAGTGTTGGCGTAGGCAGTGGCGGCGGTGGTGGCGTTGGCGGCGGCGGCAGTGCTGTGCAAGGTGCACCGGTGTACAGATGGGTCGTGGACAGCTCTAAATGCCGTAAACATGCACACCGCATGCTGCCCAAGCGGCGCCTGCTGGTTTTGGCGCACCAAGTTGTGCAAACTTCAACTTCCAACACCGGTGCCCACATGCCCTCATGTCTCCATGACTAATACACAAACTTCAACTGCAGGTCCCGCTTCTGACCCGCTGCATGCCAGTAATGCCGCCAGTGGTGACAGCGGCAACACCGGTGATCCTACACGGGATGGCACGCGCCACTGCGCCAGCAGTGATGGTGAAGGCGCAGCTGCTGTTGCTGGGGGGGGCAGCAGCGATGGCTCCATCACAGCGGCGCATAAGGGGCCACCGGGAAACTTCAGGTGTCATTGGCGGCGGCAGGGGAGCCAGAACGGCGAGGCAGCACAGTGACAGCAGCCACTGCGGATATGCGCTGAGCACAAGTATTTGGATCCTTGGTACGGACCCCTGCGGTGGCTGCGGCTGATGCTGGTGTGGTTGCGCTGCGCAAGCATGTCAACAGGAGAAGTGGGGAAAAGGTTTGGCACGGGAAATCGTGGCTGCCGCACAGCAGCGCTCCGGCTGGCTCGACGTGCCTTAAGATACAGTTGTCCATGGTTGCTGCATAGGTTCTGTCATGTTCCATGGGGATTTACAAATACTTCAAGTAGTAGTATGTACTACTGTAGTAAATACCAGTGTACTAGTGTAGTGCCCAACGGTGCGGCTAATGCAGTCACCTGCTGCTGCCAGGTATTGGCGTACTGTAGGGCTGTTCAGGTGGTGATCTGGTTTGTGGGGCATAGCATGTTGTTGAAGGTTCTGCCAGGGCGCTTAGCCCTGTGATGATCACACATGTGTGTCGGAAAATCTTCCGGCTGGCTTAAGCAATCGGACCTCCCTGCTGTGCGCCTGAGCGCTGCTGCTGCCATCTGCCATGTTGCCGGCAGCCTGGGTGCCATGGCCCAGGCCACGCACGTTTCGAGTAGCTATGCCAGCTACAGAACTCACATGGATATGCGTATCATGCACATTGCTCTTGCTATCATAGCGCGCATGTTTGGCAACAGGCTGCCTGCAGCGCCACAGCTGGGCCATGACTTTCGGCAGGCTGACCTGCTCAGGCTGCAAGTACCGTTCCATTAGCTTGGTGTGCCGCCTGTGACCTGGTGTATGAAGGTAAGTGTGCGTCCCATCGAACCCACAGCCCTCATCTTAAGCCTGCCATCGGCTCCCGCCAATCCCAATTTCCCCAGTGTACCACCGGCCCAGGAATTCGGGACCTGAACGGCGGTGAGCGCCATTTTTTTTACTAAAACGACAGCATGCTGCATACCTGCTGCTGCAGGTGCTGTTGGGGCAAGCACGTGCTGGTACCATGGCTGCGTGCAGGGCTTCCGGCGTCTGCAACTAGAGTAAGCTCTGCTGCTGCCTTGCAGCTCACTCGTTGTGATTGCGGAACAGTCCAGAAACCTGTTCCGTGAGCAGTCACCGTGCCAGCGCTGCTGCCCCCACAGAGTATGTGCAGGCGCAAGGCTGCTGCCACTGAGCGCTGGCTCGCCGTGCCGCCGCGGCCGGCATGTATTGCAGGCGCGCGGTCCACTGGTGCACACACACACAAACCGGGGTTTCTCCAAGAGCTGCCCCTCCATTCCAGCGAGCGGAAACAGGAACTTGCTGGAGAAAAGCAAGAAAAAGTCCATCCATCTTGGTCTGAGGAGAGCAGCAGCGTGTGTGTGGTGTCGCAGGGGTTGGCAGCGCACACCTCACTCACTCTGGCGCCGTCACCACCTGCTGCCTCCGCAGCGGGCACTGCGCTACTGCTGCAAAGCAGCTGCTGCTGGAGTAGCACCACCGCTTGGCAGCAGCAACAGTGTGGTGCCAGCCGAGCGACACTTTGGTGTGCCAGCCGAGCGAGCATAGGGGAAACAGAAGCGCGCCTGCGCGCTGCTGGCCTGCCAACAAAAACAAGACACGCGCCCAGCGAGACGCCACTGCTGCGGCAGGCTGTCACACGGTGAGTGATGCTTGACTTCGCGATCCCGGCGAGCTGAATGTCCCTTGTAGCGCACCGTGAGGAGGTTGCAGCAGTAGCGCGAGCGCCGAGCACCAGTCACCTGCAGGTGCTGCAGTGGCTGCGCCAGCGGGTACGCATTGCGTGGGTGGTGTGACTTCTTCTACCTCAGTCAGCCGTGGAAACATCGGCAGTTGCGCCCTTTCCTCGGCGCCTGCCGCACTGCGGTGTGGGCAGGCAACACACACAGTGGGTGCAGCTGCAACTGCTCGCATTGAAACGTACCCCTGTATGTGTCTCGCGCTGGCGCACAGCACGTCTCGTGCTGCCGCTGCGCACACTAGCGAGAGCGCAAGCTTGACTGACCTGTAAAGCCCTCATGCTACCTGTTGCACTTGCGCAGGTGTGTCCCAGCGTGATGCACGGCCTCAGGTGTGTGTGCGGTCTGCTGGCCATCATGGTCGCACTAGTCTGCGCTGGAGCGCAGGTGACACCGCAACAAGCCGACTCACAGCCGCAACCGGACTCCGTGACAACCACATATGTCGTGTCCAACCCCGGCTACGACACCGGCTTGGATGACTGGCGACTGTTCATGTGCGGCGTAGACGAGTATGTGAGCGCTATCACTTTTATGGCAAAATACTGGCTATACGCAGTTGTTAACATGACGTGCAAAAGTGCCATTGATGACATCGAGCACGGCGTTAACGTAGGTGTGGGGGGCTATGGGTTACACGACGGTGCTAATACCCGGGGCTATCAGAACCAATACGAGGGCGTTGGATCCTACACGCCGACGTGGAAGCCCGAGGCGCGGTTGCCACAGGGATTCGGAAAGGTTACGGCCGCATCAAATGGCACCTACGTCAGCCATGTCAGGCTGTTTGCTTGGCCAGACAACACTCAGCCCACCAACAGCGGTGTTGACCACGGCTTCTACGGACGCAGGGCGGACGCTGGTTCTGCCAGGGCAGTCGCGTGTCCCCACCGCGGCAGAATCGTGGGGCTGCGGCTACAGCCTGAGCAGATCCCGTTTGGTAATTCAAATATGTTTTTCAAATCGTATGTCGGCGGCCTTGCTGTGGTGTGCGGGCTAGCAACCGTCACACCCTCGCCGATACCCGCAGTTACAGTCAAGCCTGGCGCACCAGCCCCTACTAGTACAGCGCCACAGCAACCTCCCCCCGCTGTGGTGCCACAGCAATCTGCACCACACTCCCGTCCAGTGCACACCCACCCAGAAGACGAAACTGGTGGCAGTAGCCCTCCGACCGCTGCCATAGCAGCTGGGGTTACCGTGGCTGCTCTTGCGGCGGTAGGTGCTGCAGGTTTTGCGCTCTGGTGGCAGCGCAGAAAACGCGCGCATGCCGCAAACAAGGCCCTCGTTGCTCAGGAGGCTGCTCAGCGGCAGGACGACCTGGGAGTGCGGCGCAAGCTACCCGAGGCCACGCAGGCTGGCGAGCAGGAGCACCCCCTGTGGCTCAGCCACTGATTGCTTAAGGTGCCAGCACCTTTTTTGGAAGCAGCAGCAGCACACGACATGTGCGGTAGGGCGTACACCAGTAGCATTGGGTCCACTGAGGTTCCTCTTCAATACATGCCACTGTGCTTTTCTTTTTCTCTGTGCCCGATATCATGTGTGTTCCTTGCTGCTGCGGCTTGTTACATGTGCACTCCTGCTCTGCTCGAGCATTATAATGTGACGCTGTCAGCTTGGTCTGGAGTTGCACCATACAACTGGTGTCTTAACGGCACACCACCGGCTTGCAGTGCCTTCTTGTACGGTATTATGCTCTTGAAATTCATGAGCCAGCTCACCGGGTGCACACTGAATGCTGGTGACATACTGCTGGGCATGCGGGTGGCACCCGGCGGTGTTGCTGCTGGTTGTAACACTTAGCGTGTCTAGTTGCATGTCGCCTGTTATAAGTGGCAATACTAGTAATGTGCAAACGCAGCACCACAGTGCAGTCATCACACCATAACTTAAGGCAGGACAGTTGGCAGCCGCTCACGTGCTCGTACAAAGTGCAACGGCGCGCCAAGGCTGTCAAGTACTGCGTGAGTAAGTGATACACGTCAAACTGTGCAGCTGAAAGTTTGGACCAACAATGCAGTGCTCAGGCAATGGCACCTTTGTAGCCAACCAGCAACAGCAACTGCTAGTTGCTGCCATTATGTATGAATGCGGCATGACAAGGCATGGCATTGCGTTCGATGAGTAGCCAAATGTGCTGCTCGCACGTAGTGCTCTTTTTTACCATGCCATTCCTCATACTGTGATCTTGGGTGGCCGCTGTATACGGCAGGGCAGCCTACTCCTAGTGTTAACAAGCGAGCCAACTTGAATGGGAGCTTTTGGGTGGTGGTTTGGTGTGGAAAATCGACAAAGAGTTGACAAGGGAGCCAGTAACAGCACACCTCGGTTGGTATACCCACGGACACATGGTCAAGGCACCCGAGGTGTGCCACAGCGTTCTTGGGAGGGTGGGGGGCACGGCCTGTCAGAATGCAGAGGCACACACCAGCTCCTGGGCGCGCCACCGCTACCACGCACATGGGACTGCCAGTGCTGCACCATTTTGTCAGGCACCTCCATGCCTCGTCAACACCGTAGGGCGCAGCTGCAGCACCCGCGCACCGTGACCGCAAGACTTTGTGTACAAACCACTGTCCTGCTGCAGGTTATGTTTGCAGCTGTAGACGTGCTCAGTCTGAAAAATGTACTGCTGCAGCTAGCACCATAGTGCGCTGGACTGTCTGCCGGTTTTACTTGCTGGCGGTGTCCCATACATGTAGGAGTCTACTAGGAGAAGCCACTCCAGCACATCGAGTCAAGCGGCCAGAAAGTTTCCGAAACATTTGCTAGGAACCCCTGATTGATGGAGCAGGAAACTTCCACAGCAGCGCGCTGCACCAGCATCAGCAGTGCTGGTAGTAGCGCACCGTGGGGGACAAGCAGAGGCAGCAGCGCCATCAGTAGCGGCGGCGGCAGCAGCAGCGCCAGCAGGAGGCGGCGGGGACAGCAGGGCGGCAGTACCTGTGCACATGTCAGACATGGCGTCCGCCCTGCTTGAAATCAGCGTCAAGCTGGTGCTCGAGATAGTACACGCAGTGGAGCAGGTGCAGGCCAATGCAGCTCAGCTCAAGAGCCTGGCCAGGCGGGTGGAGGGCTTTCAGGCACCGCTGGAGCAGCTGCGCGCAGCTCCGAAGCGCCTCGCTAGCGTCGACACGGGGGCGCTGCAGAGGCTGGAGCAAGCTCTTCGCGAGGCCAGCCAGGCCATCCAAGACAGCGTCGGCAAGTCTTGGGCGCGGCATGCACTGTGCGCCAAGGCGACGCGCGACAAGGTGGAAGACATCACCAACCGGCTCAGAGAGGCGCGAGACGACCTGCAGTTTGAGATGGCAGTGGCTGTGTTCGACCCCAGGGCGGTGAGTGGCCGGTCGGTGGTAGGGACCTGTCTCGAAGTGTTCGAACCTTCTCGCTCGCCCACAAAAACGCTTAGCACACTTGAGGTGGGCACAAGTGCTTGTGGTGCAACGGGCACAGCATACAGCATGTGCTGTCAGGCAGAGGTATGTGCGCTACGAAGTCGTGTGGCGTGCAGTGGCCACTACGTAAGGCTGTGTGCCGGCAGGTACAGCTGCAGTACTACTGGTCGTGAGACAAACCCAACAGGTTGTCATGACTATAGTGAACGTGCACATGCATCAAGTGTTGTGGATGCGTCTGGCAGCTTGCAAGGGTTGCGGCAGCATACACTGGTACTTCATGGCAGCATTTTGCACCACGGAAACCTTCAACTGAGCTTACAGCAGATGTGTGTGTTTCACTGCAACAACGCTCTCATCCATGAGGCTTGAGTCAGGCACGCTGCCCACCAAAGCATGACAGCTGCACTGCACGTGTCAGCCCTAGGCCACGCAGGCGCGCGCCTCTCATAACTATGAGCCGGGTGCAGTCAGCTGCAGCTGGCATTGTAATTTCCACTCTAAGCACACCAGAGCACACGACCGCGACGCACTCTGCGACTGCTGTGCGAAGTCTTGCAGCACCACAGAGCTACACTTGCGTGGCACCAGCCTGGATGTGCTACAGAATCCCACAATTATGCATTGCATTCCCATCCCGTGCTATAGCTTGACCCCCCCCACCCCACCACTACCACCGCCCCTGCATGGCATCCACAGGTGGCGCAGGAGCAGCTCCGCAATGCCACAGAGGACTATGAACACATACACCAAAAGATGGACAACCTCATGGAGCGCCTCGACTGGAAAGACGCGCGTGACAGCCGCCGGCACGCGGAGCTCTGTGAGATGCTGGCCAAGCTGCGCTGCGACGCAGGCGCCAAGATTGTGGGCTTCACGGAGGTGGCAGCTTCTGAGCTCAAGCCCGGGCCCGACCCGCACCTGGACACGCTGGGCGCCGGGAGCTTTGGTGTTGTCAGCCGCGCCTGGTATCACCACACGCCGGTGGCAGTCAAGCGGCTGGCCGCCGCGGGCATGGCGCAGCGTGATGTTGAGGAGTTCCGGCGGGAGATTGAGGTGCACGCGTCTCTGCACTTCCCCCACGTGGTGCATCTGTTCGGAGCCTGCACCGTCGCACCCAACCTGTGCCTGGTAATGGAGCTGGCCCCATATGGCAGGTGCGACTGAAGACATGGGAAGTGCTGCCTGCTTAGCCGTTGCTTTGGTGTGTAAGTCCGCCAGCATCTGAGAGAGTGGCGCATGGCTTGGTTGCTGCAGAATACTAGTAATCTACACTAGCTGGGTGCAGCTTGCGCCGTCTTAGCCGCTGCTGCACACCAGCCCAGCATGCATGCTCGCCCTCACCCTCGCTGGCACCCAAGGTTCAGTACACTGCCAGGTACCGGTAGTTTGTAACGCGCGCTGCAGCGCTCAAGCTTGCTCCGATGGTCCAGCTGGCCATCATTGGCCATCATTTCGGTGTGCCATTGCCGCCCCCCCTCCACGCCTGCCACCGGCAAGGCAACACTTGTAGGGAGTTCAAGGCTGCCACTGTTGACTGGCACCACAGCTGCATTGCTAACTCCGGCACCTGCTTTGCTGCGACCGCTGGCGCAGATATGTAGAGTTTTGTGCTCTGTGTGAGGAAGGAATTACCTGCATGTGCTTGCACACACTCACATTAGCTGGCGGTACGCAAGGGTGACATGCGCTAAAACGCCCGTTCTTGCCCCAAGTGGCCAGCATTACAACTAGTGTGCCATGACCTGACCCCCCACCCGCAAACTGCCACGGGCACCACATGTCTCCGTTGTAGATCGCTCAGGCCTGCACATAATTACTGGCGCCGCGGCTGTACTGCTAACACCAGCACCTGCGTTCGCTTGTGCCACCGCTGCCGCCGCCGCCCCACCCCTGGTGCTGCACCACTGCTGGTGCGGCTGCTGCGTTGTGCTGTGTGCTGCTCACCCTTCAGCCTGTTCAACATGCTGCACATGCGCAACTCGGACAAGCACCCACCAGCGCTGCGCAGGATGTTGCCATTCTTCACCTTGGAGGTCAAGGTGGCCATTATGTGGGATGTGGCCCGTGCCGTCGCCTTTCTGCACTCGAAGCACATCCTGCACAGGGACCTAAAGGTGCGCTGAATGGTGTCTTGCCTGACAAAAATCGGTTCGTACTGCCCCTGGCTAGCTGGTGAAGCAGGGTTTTACGTACATCTGGGGTGGCTTCCCGTTGTGGTTTGGTGAGAATAGCTGACAGCACAAAGTTGGTAGTTGTACTCTGACTCATCCCTAGCCCTGAAGGACACTGACCGGCGCGTGTAGGTGTGGGGGCTGTCTGGTGCTTTTCACCAGGTGGAC
>JAULBY010034582.1:0-14809 GCA_032358315.1 Ophiocytium majus | reverse complement strand
GGGGTTCATGTGCAATTGGCCGCTGGTGAGCACAGTTGAAGTTGAAGTTGCAGTTGAAGTACTCCCTGCGGCGGCTCCCTGTGTGTACACCTGGCCGGTGACGAGCTTCGCTGCGTGTGTGGCGGCAACACTTATGATTCTTCCACTGCGCTCGCGGCAACAACACTGTACAAAGTACTACGTGTAGTAAGCAACAGCTGACCACAGATGAAGCTGAGCTTGAAGTTTGTACGTGAGGTGGTGGTTGCCTGGTGGTGGGATGAGAGGCGGTGAATGCATGTGGGACGTCGCCATAACAGTGTACTGTATGCAAACTTCAACTATGCAAACTTCAACTATGCAAACTTCAACTTCAGGTGTGTGCGGCGTACACCCCGTTGCAGCGACGTGCACGCCGTCGCGTGAGATGTACAGGCGCGCAGCTTGCGTTGAGGTTTGCACAGTGGAAGTTTGAGTTTGAAGTTTAGCAGCATGCACATAGGCTGGCTGGCACTTAAACAGCAATGTTGCAACATCGCGGTACTGAGGCTGTTGAAGTAGTGCCTCCATGCCACAGTGGTGCGCCCACTAAATAAAGGCATGGGTCTGCTGATGGCGGGCATGCACATTGCACGCTGCCGCTGCTGCTGAGCACCGCTGTCGCTATATGTTGATCACCGCTGCTGCTGCTCCTGCTGCTGCCGCCGCTGTTGCTGCTGTCGCTGCTGCTGCTGCTGCTGCCGCCGCTGCTGCTTCTGTCGCTGCTGCTGCTGCTGCTGCCGCCGCTGCTGCTGCCGCCGCTGCTGCCGCTGTCGCTGCTGCTGCCGCCGCTGCTGCTGCTGCTGAGCACAGGTGGTAGTGCCCCAGACGCCGCTTGTGTGGCCACCATCGGTGAGTGCTCAACTGCTGCCTTGCAAGGGCTGCTACACACCGCACCTGCCATGTGGTACAGCGGCCCCAGTAAAGATGTACCGGTACAGTTTTGCCCACTGCTGAGCACGCAGGCAGCGCACACCAAGCACACACAACACAGCCCCATTGTCCCGAAACCCATGCCCCTGCAAAATGCTATCGCATCCCCAGTATTGTGGCACCCAGCTTGGGTGCGCGTGCAGCACCGCCTCTGCTGTCCAACAGCAAGTGTGGGTGCGGTTGTGTCGCGTGTGCAAAATCTGCTCAGCCTGCGTCGTGATGTCACCTATGTAGTACAGTAGTATGTACTTTTATTAAACTCCGCTTAGGGCGCGGAAAGCCCTTTGCACACTATGTACTCTTATTAAACTCCGCTAACCGTGAAAAACACAGCTGTCGTGGCAGTGAAACTGTAGGTCGCTGCCACAGGTTTGGGGGCCGGGAGCACGTGTGGGGTGTGTGTTGATGCTCACATGAGTGCTGACGGATGTATCACCAGCAGAGTTGAAGTACAATCATCAAAGTTGAAGTAGCATTAGCTGAAGTACCATGAGCAGAGTTGAAGTAGCAATGACTGATGGTGTTGAAGTACCATGAGCAGAGTTGAAGTGGCATCGGATGGCGAGAGTCAGTAAGCGTGGTAGCAGCTGCTACCAGGGGTTTGGGGCCCAGGAGATGTGGTCGCACTGCCACTGACATGTGTCGAATGACATGCTCCGTACGCTGTATTTCTCGAGCACTCATAGTATGTACTTCGGAAGTAAATTCGTTTTGCGCCTCAAACCGTAGCTCGGCGGCTGCTCAGGCCCCACATACTCGCTGCACTTGTCATTGTTGATATACTTCGAAGTATACATGTACTGCATAATACGTAGTACATTGTTAAATTATACCTCGAGGTATACCACTGCCAGTACCATACTTCGTACTCGAAGTAGTACTGCTAGTATATCCTGATACTGCTGCTGTAGTAGTGCTATTTATTGGCACTTGGAGGCGTGCATGAGCCCACGACTTGTGCATACCAGCACGCTCACTGGTAGCCATGACGCGTGTCAAATGCATGGCAAAGTATGTGTACGGACAAAGAAAGGGCTAGCGGGTGCCCGCAGGCTACCTAGGGCTCAACCTGCCAGGGCAGGTCAGTATACGTGTCCGTATTTGTAGGATATCAAAGTATACATGGCATACCTATGGTATACGTGATTATGGGGCCACAATATGGCTGGTTGGCTGCCCACAGGCCAATGCCCATTGTACATCACCTGGGCTGTTGCATGCCACACGCACACATCAATCTCTGTCTGCCCACAGCTGCTACTGTAACTACAGCTACGACTACCTCTTGGTAGTTTGTCGCTTAGCACTACACAGGGGAATGCACAGGCCCGAGAGTGTGAGGGGTGTGCGTGTAGGGGACGAATACATGCATACTCTGAAGCATTATATGTTCATTCTTCAGAAGTGTGTGTACCAGGCCACCATTGCTGGCGTGCCAAGGCAGGTCAACTACAGAGCGAGCGTGCGCAGCACCCCTCAATTTGGTGCCCTCTCGGCACTTTTCTGGCGTTTGATGGCGATGATGCACCTTCTGTGAGTGCGTTCATGGCCACTTCCCTATGCTCAACCGCTGCACCACTTCTACCAGTACTTCTTGTACTACTGACAAAAGTACTTAGAAAAATATTGTACAAGCAAAAGTGACACTGCTTTGCACGCGACGCTGTGTCGCCTGATCGCACATTGGTTCTGACCAAGTGGATATATCACCACACAGGCTTCGGCCTGGCATTTTGCCCCAGCCACGGGAGTACCTGGGCTTTCACCTTTTTGGTTTCTTTCACATTTGTGTACCAGTACTACTTGTACTAGCAGAAGTACTTCTAGAAGTATTTTCCCAACAGAGCTAACTAACACTACTACCACACGCGCTGCTGTGTCGCCTGCGCGCAGATTTGTGTGCGAAGCCACCAGCCTTGGACCCCCCTGCCCTCCCCTCCACTACTCCCAGTGGACACACGCCGCAAAAGCGTGTTTGCCGCCATCACGAGGAAAGTGGCGTTGGCCAACTGGCCACGCCACCTGGTGGCCCACATCGACACCGTTGAGCGGTCACACGGGGGGCACGTGCGGTAAGAACAAACGCACACACACATGAATGGGTTGTGGGTAGGGGTGCACAAACGCCTTAAATTGGCATGATTTTCAAGAAAAAGGCTGAATGTAATCGCTTTAACAAGGCGTGAGCAGTGTAGGAGCAGTTGGCACCCCCCACCTGTACATGCCATACGTGGACGTGTTTTTTTGATCTCGTGGTGCACATGTACGGCGTATACTTTCACAGTATAGCATCTGGTGATACTTCGAAAGTACATGAGCCCTGAACCCCCCACAAATGGCGTGCTTTGGTGTGTATGCCGCTTGCCACTGACTCACGTTGCTAGTGACGGTGCAAGGCTGTGAAGGCGACCACCCAGCCTTCCCGAATACGCTGGCGTAGGTAGCAGCAAATTGGGCATTTGAAATGGCTTACTGGCGTGGATGCGACACAGCGCCAACTGCGGTGGCAGTTCTGCTCAGCACTGCGGCAGCTGCCACCACATGGCGCGGCAGACAACCAAAAACCGCCTGTGCCCTGTCTGTATGCACGTGCAGCAGCGAGGGCGCCACTGCCAATGACTCAGCACTGGGCTGGTGCGATGCACCGATTGCACCCGAGCTGCTCAGCATGTGCGCTGCTGCTGTGGACTCGCCTCCCTCTGGCGCTACTGACACCAGCTCGGTGTGGGGCAAGTACCTTCTGCGGGTGGCTCCCGAGGTGCTGAGCATGTGTGGCTCCACCGGTGGGGAGGGGCTTCCTCAGGTGGTGGAGACGAGGGCGATGGTGGCCGTGCCTGGTGCTGCTCAGGTGGGTCCGCTCACCAACGCCTCTGTTGCAGGCGCAAGTTGAAGTTTAATGTACAGTTGAATTTGGTGGCGATCGCCGATCCTGGCGCTCATGTGGGTCCACTGACACCCAGTGCCTCTGTTGCGGGCGCGAGTGGCAGTTGAAGGCACAGTTGAAGTTGATGGTGCACACAGTCGCCGAGGCTGGTACTCAGGTGGGGCCACCTGACAACGCCTGTGTTGCGGTTGTGAACAGAAGTTGAAGTTACAGTTGAAGTTGATGTTGCAGGCAGTCGCCGAGGCTGGTACTCAGGTGGATCCGCTCACCAGCACCTCTGTTGCGGGCACGAGTTGCAGTTGAAGTTACAGTGCTGAGCAGCAGCAGGAGCAGCAGTGGCGAGCACCTGCGCGGTGGCGCCTGACCCATGCTGAGCACGGCCGCTTGGCCGTAACTGCCTTAACTGTCAGGGAGGCACTTGCTGTTGTCGTTGCCGCATTGGGCGGCGGCTGTCACCTGCGCTGACCTGCGCCGAGGGGCGTCCATGTTTAAGTGCCGTAGTGGCCATGTATGTACCGGTTCAGTTGCATGCGCGCTCGAGTGCACCAGTGTTTGAGGCTTGTGGTGCTGTTGTGGCAGTGGTGGCACGCCATAAAAAATACTCAACTTGGAGGTATAGTTGAAGTTAGAGTTGAAGTTACCAGAGCTGCTCGCGCTTGAGGCACAGTTTCGTGCTGACACCATGGTGGTGGTGTGCGCGGTGGCAGTGGTGGTGTGCGCGGTGGCAGTGGTGCATGCTGCGGTCACCGCTTGCAATACTTCAACTACAACTTCCACTTTGTTTTTCGCGCGTAGTGACGGGTCCTGAGTGGCAAACGCACATGCGCTGGGCCATGCCAGCCCACCGCCAAGCCTGCACTGACCTGCGCTGAGGGGCGTCCGTGTATACGTGCTGTAGTGGCCACGTGCTTCTCGTGGACAAAGATGAACTTGCTTGCGCTTCCTTGGCAGCGCCTGTGTTGCGCATGTGTGTTGCTGAATTTGGAGTTGTTGAAGTTGAAGTTACATTTGAAGTTGCTGCAGGGAGCAATGCTGGGCCATCACAGCCCCCCATGTCATCACGGCGCATGGTTCAACAGTAGCTGCATGCCAGTGCTGACAGTAGAAAAAACACCATTGCACATGTTTTGGCCATTGTGTTGCAGGGTGCCGGCGCGCCAATGCCGGCAGTTACGTCAGTTACGCCACTGGCGGAACTGGCAGCCACGTCAACCACCGCCACCATCACCGTAACAGACGCTTACCCCCTGGCCGCCGCCACCATCGACTCTACCGCCAGCTACAGCTCCTGTGCCCTCAAGGCATTCCTGGGCGGTGCACACGGCAGGGGCGTGTCGGCGTCTGTGCCCACCCCCACCTTTGTCATCGGCAGTGACTACCTCACAACTTCAACTCTCAACTTGAACTTCATCAGCGCCAACAACGCCGTGTTCTTCAGCATACAGCTCAGCGGCGTAGGGGGGCGGCTGGCCATGCCCGTGGTGGTCCATGGGGCAGGAACTTCAACTGTCAACTTCAACTTCTACTTCAAGTCTGCTTCTCGCGTGCTGATGGACGTCTCCAACACCACAGGCGCCGTCAGCAGCACCGCCGCAGACGTAACTGCCATCACCGTAACTGCCGCAACTGCCGGCACCACCAACGGCGTGTCTGTGCTCGCGGCGTGCCTGGCCAACGGCAGTTTCGTCGGTTACACCACTTGCAATGACGGCAGTTACAACAGTTACGCCAGTTGCGGTGGCGAGGCGGGGCACTGGGGCCACAGCATGGCGACGATTGGGGTGGCGCGCACTGCCACGCCCGGCACCACCGGTGACAACATCGCAAAATTCAACTTTAACTTCAACATGCCCGCCGCCACCTCCGTCTACGTGGCCACGACGCCTGGCGCGCTGCCGCGTGTGGTTGGCGATGACGCCATGCGATTCGCCACCGTCGTTGTCCATGTGGCTGCTGGCGGGGGCAAGGCGGCAGTGACGGAGGGCGGTCGTGATGTGTCCACCACCACCACCACCACCACCAACGTCGACAACAGTCGCCAGCGGCACAACGTGGTGGACACCGGTGACAGCAGTTGCGGCGGTTACGGCAGTTTCGTCGGTTATGGTGATGGCACCTGCCGCCTCGGCAAGGCTGACGCCACTGTGACCCCCGTCACGGTGGTCAAGGGAGCCCCCTCAGCCAGCCATGGCAGTTACGTCAGTTACGGGTTGGCGGCGGCGCTGCACGCGCACCAGCATCAGCAGCAGCAGCACTGCAAACCGTGTGCCCCCGTGCACTCGGACTCTGACTCTGACTCGCAGTCACTCTGCTGTGGCGGCTGGGACCTGCGTGTGTGCGCTGCCAGCGCCACACCGGGGAAGGTGCCACCACAGGAGGGGGCGGCAGTGCCAGGTGCGTGTCTGTGGCAGAGTTCCGTGGCACACTGCTGTAGGTGCTGGTGATTATGGTGGTGATATACTTCTAGAAGTATGTACCTCGGCCCGCCACTTCAAACTGGAGTTGAAGTTCCGAATGGGGGGCGTATATTACTCACAATTTTCGAGTTGTCTTTGTCATCTGGACAGTTGCACCGCGCCTGGCTGAGTACATCTAACCTGTGTGACTAGGCACTTGACTTGAAGTTGGTGACTCAGAGCGTCTCCATATGTAACTTCAACTCCAGCTTGAAACTGTCACTGGGGGGGGGGGGGCGGGGCAATAGGCAGTAAATGACGCAGAGTTTTGAAGTGTGTATGCGGGGTGACTGTCAGCTGCTGCACAGATATATGGCCAGTATTGTTGTTTCACGCTACATGCTTCAGGTACGTACGTACGTGTACTTGTATGATACCTGGGGTGTGACCTTCTGCCGTTGTCTGTACAAAAACATCAACTTGAAGTTTGTGCCTCAATGCGTCGTGAACTTCAACACCACTGGCAGGGGCTGAGGGGGGGCAGCGACGGCAAAATAGGCACTAGCCGGCAAATTCCTGTTTTTTGCAATGTCTACCTACTACGCTGGGTGCCTGTCAGCTGCTGCACATATACTTCTTGGAGTACGTGGCCACTGTTGTTGTTACATGCTGCAGATACTCATACTTGTGGTATGTCCCTCTGCCTACTTTTCCTCGCCGCACGTTGCAGATGACATGGCCTGCCCGGTGGCAGATGGTCTCGGCTTCATACTTCTTGAAGTACTGCAACTTCAACTTGAAGTACTGCAAAGCATTGCGGAGTCCTCTTTGAAGGGCACCTGCGACGCAAGGACGGACGGTGCTTCAGAGCCCCAGGTGAGGCGTGCGCCCTGTCCCAGAGTGTGCCATTACTACACTATTATTAGTGTTATTATTCGTGCTAGGGAGTAATACTTTTATTTATTATAGACGCACTTGTTGGAATTGTTGTCCCAATGACATAATGGTGCTTCAGAGCCCTAGGTGATGCGTGCGCCCTGTCCCAAGGAGTGCCATTACTGTTGTTATTGTCATTATTTGTTGGCTTAAGGCGTGCAGTGGTTTTTATATTATGTCAGTGAACTACAAAATATGCCACGCCATAAGTAGTACACCACCCTTCCCTACGTCCGAAAACATGATGATAAGCGGCGTTATGTGCCAGTGCCGCGGAGCCCGAGGTGAGGCGTCCACCCCGGTCCCAGAGGGTGCTAGTACTACTATCATTATTGTTGTTTTTGTTGTAAATATTTGTTGTACGCACTGCAGCTAGCGATGGCTCAGGGCGCCCAGCGTATGTTACACAACCACCAAAATACAGCGAATATTTTCAAGCCCAAAAACGCAATACAAGGCATTATTTATGAATATACTACGAAGTGCCCGCATTGACCAAGGTGAGGCATCCGCCCCGGTCCCAGACAGTGCCATTATCATCATTAGTACTGTTACTCTAGTTGCTGTTGTTGTTCGTACTGCAGCTAGCGATAGCTCAGGGCCCAGCGTATCTTATACTAGCGCACAAAAATACAGCATCTATTTTCCAAGCCCAAAGACACAATACATGTCAGCCGCTCCCAGAAATCCCCTTGGATTGTGAGTATCGCCTTGGTCCGAAGTAGTCTCCCAGGGCTGGAACTTTTTCACCATTATGTGTGGCTCCCAGACTACCCCCCACAATTGTTTGTGCTGCCAGCTATAATTGGTGCCAGGGTATACTTCTACTACTTATACAGTATATACATAAATGTATTATGTATATTTATATAATAAGATAATACAATATATAAATATATATATATATAAATGCTCTCATGCGAGTTGTCACAATGGCATACTGGTTCAGCGGGCCCCAGGGTGAGGCGTGCGCCCGCTGCCAGAAAGTGCCAGAGAGTACTACAGCTAGTGACGATGGCGCAGCGCATGTAGCATACTTTGAAGCAGTTTGTACCGCACATGTTACACAAGAAATTTCTTCAAACCGCACATGTTACACAAGAAATTTCTTGACGTTTTGACGGCCATCGACCGCGCTGATTCGGTCTGCTTGGAAGGGCAAACTTCTGTGTACCATATAGTGTAGTAGAGATACTTCTGAAGTATGAACAACATATAATAATTCGTTGGCGCAGGGCATGTAGCACACTTTGAAGCAGTTTGTACCGTACATGTTACAAAGTTCTTTTTTGGTGCTATGCCCGAGATCATGGGTGTTCTTCAATACCTTGAAAAAGTTTCCTTTAAAAACAAATTTCACAGAAATGTTTAGGATGATTTGATGATCATCGACCGCGCTTTATCCGGTCTGCTGGGAAGGGCATAGTTCTGTGTTTAACATATACACTTCGAAGCATGAATATTAAATGATACTTCTGAAGCATGAAATATTAATGATACTTCAGAAGCAATACAATAATAATATATAATACTACAAGTTATTATGTAATAATATATATAACTTGTTGTGGTGGTCCACTGCTGCACTGCTCCCCACCAGTCCCCGCCCCTCACCTTCCAAAGCTGCTGTACACGCAGCCAGCATACACATGCGCGACACACGCACACAGTGCACATCGCTGATCCCTGTGCCCCCGCCCGCCATTCCCCATGCCTCCCCGCTGCACCCTCAGGCACGCAGCGCCAACTTCAACTTTGTTCAAGCGGCCCTGGGCATCCATTCTTGGACGGTTTTCGGACCTGCTGACTTCTACGCCCTGAACCCCGGTGCCCGCTTCAAGGTGCACCACATGTACAGCAAACCCTACAGGTCCCACTCAACGGACTTTTTCTGCACCGTTGGGGCGGACCTTATATGGCCGGCAGCCCTGCTCGTACTCCTAGCGGCGGTGGCCCACGCCCTGCTGGTTGCGAACCTCACGCCGGCGGCGTTGGCGGCGGCGGCAGCGTCCTTCGCACGGCGCGCTGCCCTGTCCCTGCTCTGCCTGTGGCTGCTTGTCATCACCAGGCGCAGCACCCGCCACACCCCAGCAACAACCACCGCCAAGAGGCGTGTGTGGCCACGCCACCGTGCCGCGGCGTGGCGGCGGTGGCTGGCACGCAGCGGCCGAAGAGCGGCACGGCGGCGACGGCGCACCCCCGAGCCGCCTCCCCACTACGGCCCCTCTCCCCCCCCTCGACACACACCCTCGCAGGGCTGCTGGCTGTCAACAGCCCTGCGGTGCATCGCTGCAGTGTTTGGTGCGGCGACAGGACGCCCTGCTGGTGCTGCGGGTGCCCAACGTGGCGGCGGCGGCGCTTTTGACACCGGGGGAGCAGGGGCGCGCGCGGCGGGAGGGGAGCGTGTGCACATTCGGATTTACCTTCCGGTGAGGCTTGGAGTGCGGGGGCGGCCGCGTGGCGGCAAGGCGTGGCGGCGTCGCTTCCCCCGCCACACCCCGCAGCAGCAGGAAGGAGGGCAGACACATCAGCAGCGGCAGGGGTGGGGGGCGGCGGCGGCATGGACGGCGTCCCTGGCGTGGGGGCTGCTGCTCCTGCTGCTGTGCACCGTTGCCAGCGCGCCTGGCGCCTGGCACACGGCGGCGGCGGCACAGTGGCGTGAGCTTCTGCTGATGCTGTTGACGGCCCCCAGGGGTGCTGCATTGGCGCTGGCCTTTGCAGTCATCGCCGCTGGCGCGTGCGTGTGCTGCGCCCGGTGGTGCCGCCGCATAAGCACACGCACACAGGAGGAGGGTGGCCGGCGGCACACGGAAGCGGCCGTCCCTGCAGCGCACGCTGCCGGCCCCGGAAACGAGGAGGAACGTGGTGGGGGGGAGGGGGGGGGGCGCAGCATGGGGCATGGGCGCCAATCAACGCTGAGGTGGGGGGGGCTGCGTTAGGGGAGGAGCAGCTGCAGGGGGCGGCAGCGGCGGCGGCGGCGGCGGCGGCGGTGCCAACAGCAGGAGCTGCTGAGAGAGTGCGGGCGGCCGCTGCCGCTGAGGCTGTGGGGGAGGCGGAGCAGCAGGGGGCGGCGGGGGCGGCGGCGGCGGCGGCGGCGGTACCTGGTGGGCGGGAGGGGGGGGCGGTGGACCATGTGGCGGTGCAAGCCGCAGCTGTGGAGGAGCAGGAGCTGCGGCGCCAGCAGGGGATGGAGGCGGCGGCGGCGGCGGTGGCGGCGGCAGCGGTGGCGCCGCTGCAGCAGCAGGAGGAGCGGGCGGCGGTGGCAGCTGAGGATGCTGCGGAGCGGCGCTCTGTGGACGCGCACACCAACACAGAGGCACCGCCCGTGGCTGTCGACGTTGGTACCAGCGCATGCCCCGACAGCCGCGATGCTGCCATGTCAACAGACAGCGGCATCACCACCCGCGACGCCAGCGCCAGCACTGACGGCAAGGCGTGTGGCTGTGGCAGGGGGACGGGTGTTGACGATGCCGCCACCGATGTCCCGTCGGTTGGCTCCCCTGGCTGCGGCAGCGTGAGCGGCAGCGATGGCGGCGACGGCTTTGGTGGGAGCACTGGCGGGAGGAGTGCGAGCGGCACTGGCGGGGGGAGGTGGACGGCGCGCAGCGATGGTGCTGGTACCGGCTCCAGCAGCGGCAGCAGCAGCAGTGGCAGCAGCAGCAGCAGCGGCAGCAGCAGCGGCGGGAGTGCTAGTGGAGTCGGTGTGAGCGTCGGCAGCAACGGGAGGGGGAGCTGGGCTGTGTGCAGCAATGGTGCTGGCGACATCAGCAGCAGCGGCAGCAGCGGCAGCACCGGCAGCAGTGGTGTCGGCAGCAGCGCTGTCAGCAATAGTGCTGGTGTGGGCATGGGCAGCGACGGCAGCAGCAGCAGCAGCGGCGGCGGCAGCAGCAGCAGCGGCAGCAGCAGCAGCAGTGAAGGCGGGAGTGCGGCCGGCATGAATGGCGCGGCGGGCGGGGGGGGCGTGGCGGCAGGCGGCATTGGCGCTGGCGATCCCGCTCATGGTGGTGCTGCTGTCGGTGCACCCGTACCTGCTGGTGCTGCACCTGGCGATTTGAACTTCCTGGGCACCGCAAATGTGTACCGGGAGACGGACTGGACGGGCCGCACAGTGGTGAGCTGCTGAGCATACATGTACTTCCAAGTACATACTTCAGAAGTACTTCTAGTATGCTGTTGGCAAACTGCTCCTTCCGAAGTATATACCACGAAGCATTCATTTACAGTATATGTACTTCTGTTACTAGGTACTTCATTATATACTGCGAAGCACTAAATGTGCACCGGACGGCGGACTGGACGGGCCGAATGGTGGTGAGCTGCTGCTGACCTGGTTGATTATCAACCAGTGTATACCTCTACGTGATGTAGTACATGTAAGCAGTGTACTTCTGAAGTACTTGGCAGCACATGCAGTATGTGCCTTGTTTCTGAAGTACTGAAATGTGGTATATAATATATGATGTAATATATATATATGTATATGTTTATTTTTTTGTATGTGGTATGTACATGGAACCTATGTCGTGGTAAGCTGGTGAGCTGCGTGGTTATTGAATACTACAGTACTATAGTACATACACATGGTATATACTGCTGTAGTGATATGTAAAATGTATACAGAGGGAAGCATTCTGAGCACCATATTTGAAAATCAAGCTGTTGACTTCGATGTTTTAACTTGTTAATGTTGTGCTGTTATCATTGTACCGAGACCGAATACAGGGCAAACCACCCCAGGCTCCGCATTACTTACTGATACCGTTTTTTTATTGCCCTTCGAAGATTTACCGATGTACTTTAGAAGTAGCACTTATTGAGGTGCTTCTGAAGTAATTTACACTGTTCCGAAGTGTACGGTATTAAAAGTACTACTGTAGTATTCATGCAGTATATCTAGGCAAAAATCACTCAAATATCTGGCGCACTACACAATGTTTTCCGTCACTGAGAGAGAGTCACAGAAGGGCCTGGTAGCCGCTGCCGCATCCCTCATGTTTTCCTGCTGAGCTGGGCTGAGTAGTGCTGAGCACAATAGGCTGTCATACTGCCAGCACCTAGATTTAATTAGATACTCTATATACTTTCTACCGGTACAAGCTGCACTTGATTTCTGCCACTCGTTTCCTGGTTATAAATATATTGTTAGCGCCGGCTGTGCGCGCGGCAGCGAGCTGGGGTATACATACCAGGAGTGCAGAAGTACACTGAAGCACATACATGTACTTCTGAAGTATGTGTACTATGTAGTACCAAAAAATACTTCTGAAATATATTTCTACAAGTACATGTACACTCATAAACCGTGCACATACTTCTACAATGTACTTCTACTAGTAGTTAGTACGTGTAATAAGTGCTATGTGTACCGGTAGGTATAGTTGCTATACGCTCGCGTGTGTGGAGAACCAGTTGCACCCTGTCCCGTCGCACTGCAGTGCTGCGCCTCCCCTCCCGGTACTACACTTTTACTTTGTACCACTTTCATGTGTGTTCTCACCTCCCCCTCTGTTAATTGCGCCCACCCTCATCAGGGCCCAGGCTACAGGGTGCTGGGGCCGCTGGGGTCGGGAGCGTTTTCATGCGTCTGGCGCGCTGAGCGGGTGGTGGACGGTGTCACCCAAGAGGTGGCCATCAAGGTAGGTGGCAGCCACATGCTTTGCTGTATCAACATGGCCTAGTTACTAGGTAATTAGAAGTAGGACCGCACTTTTTGTCCAACTTCAAGTTGAAGTTGGCATGGCGCCGAGCGGGTGGTGGACGGTGTCACCCAAGAGGTGGCCGTCAAGGTAGGTGGCAGCCACATGCTTTGCTGTATCCACAGGGCCTAAATGTACAGGTAACTTGAAGTAGGTACCACACTTGTCCAACTTCAAATTGACGTCCAACTTCGAAGGTGAAGTCGGTTTGGCGGGGCGAGCGGGTTGTGGATGGTGTCACACAATCGGTGGCCATCAAGGCAGGCACCAGCCATGTGCTAAGCAGTATACTCAACAAGGCCTGAATACTTGGAAACTTGAAGTAGGCGCCTCACTTGTTGTGTTTAACTTCAAGTTGAAGTTGGTATGGCGGGCTGAGCGGGTCATGGACGGTGTCGCACGAAAGAGGTGGCCATAAAGGTGGCCGCCAGCCACATGCTGTGCCGTGTTAACGAGACCTCATTGTTGAGTTACTTGAAGTAGGTGCCTCAGTTGTCCAACTTCAAATTGAAGTTGGTGTGGCCGGCCAAAGGGTTGTGGACAGTGTCACACAGGAGGTGGCCATTGAAGTAGGCACTACGTGCTGCCCTGCCTGAACAACATGTGCTTCTGAAGTAGTACTTCGAAGTAGGTATACAGTAGTGCAGTGTACGTTACTTCAACATACTTGAACAGTACTCCGAAGTGGTACAATACCACAGGTTGTTTTTTGTACAAAATGCCGCGCATTTCTTCGCAAAAAGAACGCGAAATACGGTGCATATGGTTCATTAATAAACACGCTTGTAGTACTTGACATACAGACACGTTACGATATAAGTCTCGAAGTACCACAGTATGCGGTAATATTGTAAACACCATATACTTCAAGAAGTACTTCGAAGAATACTTTTTGAACTACATGCGGTGAATGCGCATTGTTCACAAACCCCTGTGACTACTTGTTTTTCTGCTGCTGTGGTGTGCATCCACTGCTGGAACTTGTGCAAACTTCAACCTCATCTTAAACGTCCTTTGCTCACGGTGGGGGCCGTATTTGTTATTTATTTATTTTGTGTGCGTGCGCGTGCTCAGGCTCAGTGGAACTACAGCAACGACACCGAGTTTGTGGCGAACAACGAGGCCGCGGTGCTTGGCCACATCTGGCACGCTGACCCTCGCACAGGTTAGGGAACTTCAACTTGCAGAATACCAACTTCAACTTGCAAAAAACAACTTCAACTTATAGAAAAACAAATTCAGCTTTTGAGGCCGAGATGCTTGACCACATCTGGGGCACTGACCCTCGCACAGGTGAGGGAACTTCAACTTGCGGAAGCCCAACTTCAATGTGCGAAACCCTACCTTGAACTCTTGCATGGTGCGAACAACGAGGCCAGGACGCTGTTTGCGTTCATCAGGCGCGCTGACCCCCACACAGGTGCGGCGGTGCTGTACTTCAAACAACGAAAATCTGCAACTTCAATATCCAAAGCTACAGCTTCAATTTTGAGTTTGAACCCAACGTACAGTGGCCCCCGCACATTTGTAATGGTGCTCTTGTAGTAATACTGTGCTAGGGTGCCCCCGGGGCGAGGCGTGTGCTGCTGTCACCTCTACTTTGAAAAGCTGTAACTTCAAATGCAAGTTCAACTTCAGAAATGGTACTTCAGTGTGTACTTCAAAAGATACACACACATGCACTTCTGAAGTGTATCTATCGATGCGGAACGGCACTTGAATAGCACCGCCCACACATTGTTGCACCAGGATAGCGGTGTGGCTGACGTGCACTTTAATGGCTGTCCAAAGCATGCTGCTGCGGCACATCCATGTGTTCTACAGTGCACCCGCTCATGCAACTCAATACTGCCGCCACCGCCTCACCGCCGCTGCCACCGCTGTCGCCGCCGCCGCTGCCGTTGCCGCTGCTGTTGACGCCGCCGCCGCCGCCGCCGCCGCCGCCG
>JAULBY010034571.1:0-14811 GCA_032358315.1 Ophiocytium majus | reverse complement strand
GTGGCCATCGAACCACTGTCCGACGATGAAACCTCGGCCCATCGCTCCGAGCTCAACCCTGAGCTGCACCAGCACTACTTCACGCTCGCGAGCCCGACCTTCACGGTCGATGCCGGCGACATCCTCGTGCAGTACGTCTATGTAATCACCGGTGAAAAATGGCAGAACGCCGCAGTCGTGGCAGATTTAGAGACGGTGTGGCGTTTTTCGGGCTGGCAGAATTAGAGATGCACAGGGCCTGCCGGCGCCTTGCAATCGCCCGGCAATCGTCAGGCGACCTCGCTCCAACGGACCACCATGCGGCCGTCGGCGTCGGTCGCGGTGTCGTCGATGCGGACGAGCTTGGCGGACCAGGTGGGCTGGCTCGGGTGCGTGAGGTCCACGATGTCGCCCGGCTCCAAGGCCAAGCCGGCAAGCGTGGTGGTCATCTGGCCGGCCCAATCCACGCCGACGGACTCGGCAAGGAGGTCCTGCGCGAGGCGGGTGGCCATGGCGCGGTCGGTGACCGCGGGGAACTTTAGGGACTCGTCAACCACGCCGTCGTTGCCGGCTCGGTCCACACGGTCGGCCTGGTCGGCCACGTCGTCGGCCACCACTTCACCCTCGGAGTTGAAGATGTCGGCGTCGTGGTACATGACGCGGACGCGGTTGGCTCGCTCGCTGCGGTCGATCAGCGTGGATTCGAAGGAGTCGGCCAAGATGTTGCCGGTGTTGAAGGAGAAGACGCTCGCGCCGGTCTTCACGGGCTTGAGCTTGAGCAGGCCGTCGCTGATGAGCAGCAGGCTCCGGCAGCTGTCGAGCAACACCTTCACGTGATCCTGGATCGGCTTCCGGGTGTCGACGGCGTAGTTCGTGGTGTAGCGCGCGGAGGTGACCGGGCCGGTGTCCGTCATGGTCTCGACGGACTCGGCGAAGTAGGCGCGGGCGTCGGCGAAGGACGGCCAGTCGAGGCGGGACCCGTCGAAGCCCTTCCCCCGGAGGGTCTCGGTGAGCAGGTAGGCGATGTGGTCGGCCGGGTTGTCGGTCCACGCCCGCGGGTGGTAGGTGTAGCTGATGGTCACCGTGGCGCCGGATGCCGGCGCGGTGACGAACTCCACGTAGCCCTTGGTCCGGTTGAGCGCGTAGACCGCGCCGGTCTGATGGCTCGCGTCCATCTCGGTCTGCGAGACGCCGGCGACGGTCAGGGAGGACACGGCGACGACGTCGTGGTGGGCCAGCTTGAAGCGCACCTTGGAGCCGTCGGCGCCGGTGAGGGATTCGCCGGTCACCGTGGTGACGTCCAGGCCGTCCTCGGTGTAGGTCCGGCAGTAGCGGCCCTTGATGCGGGCGAGGATGTTGAAGTTGGAGTACTTCTGGCTGTCGACCAGGCGCAGGACGACGTAGGCGCACCCGTTCAATCCCCACACCGGGAACTCCCGGAAATACTGGGCCCGGACGTCCACCGGGACGGTGATGGCCGGGGCCGCGTCGTAGAGGGTGAGCGAGGGCCGATGGGACTCGCCAGCGATGGTGCCGGTGACCGCCTCGGCCTTGGTCTGCGCGGGGTTGATGGCGAAGCCGTCGCCGGGGGTCGTGGCGGGGGCGAAGAAGTAGTTGTTGTCGCACGACAGGCCGTTGATGCGCAGCTCGTACTGGCCGAGGCCGAATCCATCGATCGGGCCCGCGCAGAAGACCACGATCTTGCAGGCCTTCTGGAGCTTCGGGTCGGTCACGCTTTGGGCCTTGTCCATCAGGGCCTGGTAGACCGAGTTGCCGGCCAACATCACTTCGCCGAGCACGTCGGCGAGGGGCACCTCGGGCGTGTTCTGGGTGACCAGCGCGTCGAAGCCGTAGCGCCCCCGACTGGAGCCCGCTTTAGGTAGGCTCGGACGGAGCGCGACCGAGAGCGCCAGGCTGATGACGGCGATGGCGATCAGGATGATGGTCCCGATCTCGCCGAGCGAGGCCGTGGCGAGGACGACGGAGAGGGCGGCAAAGTCGTCGAGCGGGACGACGCCGGCGGGGTGCAATCCGACGCGGGCGAGCAGCTCCAGGGAGAGCTCCAGCCGGGTGCCACCGTAGGCGCAGTGGAGGACCTTGCCCTCGGGCGTGACGACGCCGACGTGCATCAATCGGCCGTCTTTGCCGCGGAACAAGATCGCGTGCTCCGGGCAGTCGCGCAGGGAGGTCGGAACGGGGCGTAGGTAGGTGGCGGCCTCGGCCGGCGCCGGCGAGCGGCGTTCGGGGGTGTCGACGTCGGGCATGGCCACGCCGCGGGCGCGGCCGTACAGCAGGACGAGGCCGACGCAATCGGTGCCGGCGTAGCTCCGACCGCCCTTGAGCCAAGGGACGGACAGCAGGGCGTCAACGACGGGGTCCGAGGTGGTGGCGCTGGCGCTCATTCGATGATGGATGGGAGCAGGGCGTTTGGCCCTGCTCCCCCGGTTGTCACTCTGCGGGGGTGAAGTCCACGTAGTACTTTTTCCCGGGCACGAACGCGCCATGCGCGGCCTCATTGTCGACCTGCAGTTCGACGGAAGCGCTCGGAGTGCACTTCGCGTAGGTGTTGTCTTCCGGGCTGGTCGTGCCCGAATAGACGGCGGCAAGCTTCACACGCTCGACGCCCGACTCGGTCTTGGTGACTTCCGTCACCCTCATTTTTGCTCTGATGTTCATTGGGTTCCTGATGTTCGCCCCTTCGTTTGAGTGGGCACGACGCGGGGCGCGATGCCGCCGTGCAAATCCGAGCAGTGACTGCTCATTCGATGATCGGCCGGCTGTCGCCGCTGCCGCCGCCGCCGCCGGTGCTTCCCCAGGTGACCGACGACGTGATGGCTTCCTGGGAGATGCCGCCGGCATCGGCGACCAGCTCGGTGCCGAAGGCGCTGGGGAACCCGCCGAACTGCTCCCAGTTCCGGCGTTCGCAGCAGTTGTTCCAGCTGCGGTCGCACCCGCGCGAGACGGTGAAGGTGTCGCCGCTGACGGGCGCGGCCGGCAGCGCGGGCGAGACTGTCAGCTTGCCGCTGTAGCTGGCGGTGACCAGGCGGCGCACGCCGCGCAGGGCCACGGTGGTCGTGGCGTCGCCGAATTGGATGTAGCCGGAGCGCCAGTAGTGCCGGCCGTCCACGTAGGCCGAGACGTCCTTGAAGACGTGCGGAAGCAGCCCCTGGAACCAGCGGGTCCGCATGCAGATCCGCCAATACCGCGCCGAGGCGGCGGCGGGCAGCAGGATGTCATGGAACTGGGCGGCCGTGGGCGGGCACTCGAAGTAGCCTTCATGCCGGACGCCGGTGGAGAAGTCCGAGGACGACGAGCTGAAGATGACGAGCATCCGGGGCAGCACTTCGCGACCGCTATCGGGCACGCCTTTGACGCGCCAGAGCTTGGCGGCCGTGGCCGAGCCGAGGTCGAATTGCACCCACGGCTTGAGGCCGGCATTGGCCAGGCCGGCTTGGGCATCGGGCAGCTGCCAGTAGCCTTGGGTCAGCTCGCCCCATTCGGACGGGGTCTGCTGCGTGGCCCAGTACTCAGAGTCGCCCCCGTATCTGGTCGCAACGTACTTGGCCGGCCAGCTCGCCAGCGCGCTGCTCGCGGTGATGGCGGCATCGGCCAAGGCATTGACCAGGTCGGTGCCGTAGCCGCTGTCGGAGCCGGTGTCCTCGGTGAGGCCGGAGCTGATGACGGTGGTGGTGGTCGAGCTGGAGCCGACGGTCTTGGCCTTGAAGTTGGCGGCGGCGTAGCGCAGGGCGCCGCACATGTCGTCGCCGAAGCGGAAGCGGCAGACGGCGTGGAATTGCTCGCGGGGCAAAATGGTCGAGAAGGTCGCGAGGTCGCTGGAGCAGGTGAAGCTGATCTGCGTGAGCGTGACGCGGGCGGCATCGACCTGGCCGCGGAAGATGGCCACGCAATCGTCGGCCGTGAGGGTCGTCGCGGCGGTGGTCGGGACGAGGCGGATGACGACGGCGCAGCCGCGCCAATCGACGCCGGCGAGCATGGAGGCCCACTCGCCGGTCACGTTGCTGGCGGCGATGGAGACCTTGTCGCTGCCGCCCTTGCTGGTCGCCTTGACCACTTCGCGCTGCACGGGCCATTCGAGGTAGTCCATGGCCACGCCGCGGGTGGCAGCGGGCTCCGGCGCCGCGGTGGGGGTGAAGAACGCCAGGCCGCCGGGGTACGGCGTGACGCGGAGGACGGTGGCACTGCCCCAGGGCGCGGTGACCGCGGACGGGAGGTAGATGTCGTAGACCTCGGCCCATCCGGCGGCCAGTGCGGCGGCGGTCGTGGAGACCGGTGACGTGAGCGTCTTCATGCGACGGCGGCGAGGCCTTGCTGGGTGGCGAGCAGGTTGTGCACGGCCTTGATCTGGGCGAGCGACAGGGCGGCGGGGAAGATGATGGCGTGGGCGCTCTGGCCCGACACGGTGGCCAGGGTTCCGCTGGGCGAGCCATTGAGCGCGGCGGGTCCGGCGGTGAGGCTGCGGGTGTTGCTGGCGGTGCCCACGCTGGCGGCGTTGACGTAGAGCGTGGCGGTGTTGCTGCTCGCGGCCCAGACGGCGGCGAGGCTGCGCCAGGTGTCGGCGGTGCCGTTGCTCTGGGTCGCGCCGGTCCAAGTCTCGGTCAAGCCGACCCAAGGAGCGAAGGCGTTGCCGCTGGTCAGCTGCAAGCCGATTGCCGAGCCGCTGCCGGCGGCGCCGGCGCTGAGCAGGACCTGCTGCGTGGCGCTGGTCGCCGCGCGGCAGACGATGAAGACGGTGACGGCCGGCTGGGCACCGGACAGGGCGGCGTTGCCGGGGGTCTTGGCGTAGACCGCGCCGCCTTGATGGAGGTAGGTCGAGTGGGCGGAAGTCTTGCCGCCGAGCAGGCCGCTCGCGCCGCCGTACCAGGTCGCGCGCACGCCGCCGCCATTGGCGTCGAAGGTGGCGGTGTCGTTGATCTCGGTCGCGCCATCGAGCAGGCACTTCTCGCGGTCGGCATCCCACCAGAAGAGCGGGGTCACGCCGGCGGCGGTGGCCAGCTCGTCGGCCTCGGGCAGGGCGGCGACCGGGGCGATCTCGACCAGGTCGAGGGTCACCACGCGGCGGAGTCCGGACACGGTCGGGGTGAAGGGCTTGGTGGGAGAGAAGCGGACCTCGGCGTTGCCTCCGCGGTTGATGTTGTCGCGGAACCAGAAGCTCTCGTAGGGGCCGGAACGCTGGCGAACGAAGGAGCGCAGCCAGGCGAACTCGGCCTCGGTGAGCGGCGGCGTGGTGAGGGTGAAGGCGCGCTTGAAGGAGTTGGCTGGCCAGAGACGGCGGACGGTGGTCGTGCCGTCCTCCATGGCATCGGAGACCACGCGGGTGTTGTGCTGCACGGAGCAGCTCGCGATCAGGGCGAGGGGGAATCGGGTCGTGGCGCTCATGTGGGGATCAGAGCATCTGCAGCTTGCGAGCGGCCGTGGAGATGGGAGTGGTGGTCGAGAGGTCGTTGGCCACGCGCACGACGGCCCCTTCGACCGACTGGCGGACGATCTCCGCGCGGAGACCTGACTCCATGCGGATGATGACCTCAGAGGGCCCGGCCGAGCTTCCGGTACCGGAACCGCCGCCGAGGTCGCCGGCGATGCCGCCGGCGGCGAACCCGCGGGCACGGCCGCCGGCATTGAGCGCCGCCGCATCGACGAGGACCATGGAGCGGCTGCCCACGTTGCCCATCATGCCGCGCACGCCGTTGATATCGACGGCCTGGGGCCGGGCGAGCACGGCGAGGGCTTCGCGGCCGGCCTCGCCGGCGACCACGTTGAAGCGGGGGAAGAGGGTCGCGCCATCGACCTCGGCGACGCCGGGCGCGCTGCTCGCGGTGACCGTGCCGGCCGCCGCGTAGGTGATGCCGCCGCCGGCGTTGGCGGTGGCCACGCCGCCGCCGGCGAACCCGGTGGCGATGCTCTTGATGAGGGCCAAAATCTCGAACTGGATGATGGCCTCCGCGATCATCGCGAAGAGGTCGCTGAAGAACTTCTGCGCCTCGAAGTGCCCGGTGCGGAAGGCATCGACGATCGCGTGCGCGGCGGAGCCGGCGAGGTTCTGCTCGATGCTCTCGGCCAGCTGGCGGACGCCGGCCTTCTCCTGCTCGATCTGCTGCAGGCGCTCTTGGTGTCCGACGGCCAGCTCGGTGCGGCGCTTGGTCTGGGCCTCTTGCAGGGCGTCGCCCAGCTCGGCCTCGGTGAGCAGGCCTTGGGCGGCGAGCTGGCGGTACTTCTCGACCCGCTGTTGGAACTCCGTCTCGGCCTGGGCGATGCGGGTGGACGAGCTCTCGATCGCGGTGATCTTGAGCTCTTCCTCGAACTGGGCCATCTGCCGGTGGCCTTCGCGGCTCATCTCGACCTGCGCGGCGGTGGCGGCCTGCATCTCGTCGTTGAGCTTGGCGACGGCGTTGCGTTGTTGGTCGGCGTTGAGGACGTCGAAGTTGGCGGCGTCGAGTTGGGCTTTCTTCTCGCTCGTCACCTCGCCGAGGCGGGCGAGCGCATTGATCTGCTCGGCGCGCTTCTGGAAGCTGAGCAAGGCGGCGGCATCCTCCTTTTCGTAGCCTTGCAGGGCGGCGACGCGGAGCTGTTCTTGGAGCTGCCCGAGGTCGGTGACGGCCTTGGTCACCGCGGGGTCGGGCGGGCGGGGCGCGGCGGTGTTGGCGCGCTTGCCGGAGGTGAAGGCCTCGAAGGCATCGAGCCCGCGGTCGCGCGCGGCGGTATCGGCCACGGGGCCGGACGGGTCGACCAGGCCGCCGCCGATGACGGTGCGGGCGATGCGCTCGGACGCGGTGGGCGCCCGGCTCGTCGCGAAGGCGGCGTCGAGCAGCTCGCGTTGCTCGAGCGCGGCCTTGGCGGACACGCGGCCGGCCTTCTGCGATTCCTCCAGCTCGCGGAGCAGCGAGGCGCGGCGGTTCTCACGCGGGTCGCCATCGGTGGCGCGCTGCAGGACGGAGAGCGCGAGCGACAGCTCCTGGATCTTGCCGGTGGCGATGGGGGCGAGGGCGGCGCCAATCTTCTCCTTCAGGTCGTCGAAGGCATTGGTCAGGGACTTGACCCGGCCCTCGAAGGTGCCGACCTCGCCGCGGGCCAGCCCGCCGAACTTGCCCTCGATCTGGGATAGCACGCTGGCCAGGCGTTCGGTCTTGGAGGCGGTCTCATCGACCACGATGCCGAGGCGGGAGAAGCCGAGGAACTCGCCGGCGACGGCGCGGCCGATCAGCTGGGCGGCCTCGGGAAGGTCCTTGCCGAGCCCGGTGGCCAGATCGAGCACGGACTCGGTCAGACGGGGCACGTCGTTGCGGGCGGCGCCGAAGGTGATGAGCATCCGCGACACGCCGAGGATGGCCTCGTCGCTGTGCGTGGTGACCGACTGCAGGGCGCTGGCGTTCTCGATCAGCGAATCGGCGTAGGCCTGGGAGGATTGGCCGGTCGCGGTGAGGGTGTTGGCCAGCTTGTTGGCGGCGGCCTCGGACTCGGCGAAGGAGCGGAGGGATTCGCGGCCGAACTGGACGATCTTCTCGACGGCGAAGGCGGCGGAGAAGGTGGGCAGCAGCTCGACCAGCGCGCCCTTGAGCGCACCGGCGGCGGATTGCACGTCCTTCAGCTCTTGGGCGGCTTGGGTGCCACCGGAGCCGGTCCGCAGGATCTCGATCTCGTATTTGACGTCAGACATCGGACGGCTCTTCCAACCCCATCATCTGCTTGGCCTGTTCCCAGCTCCGCGGGGTGCGGCTCTCGGGCGGTGCTTCCTCCTCTTCGGTGTCGGCCTTGCGGCCCCCGGTGTCGTCGCGCAGTTCGCGCAGGCGGCGCAGACGGCGTTCGTAAGCCTCCTGCCAGGCCTCGGTCTCGCAGCCGGCGACGCGGGTCGCCTCCAGGAGCGTCAGGTCGTGCTCGAGGGATTGCTCTTCGCAGAGGCCGGCGACGAGCTGGAGCCGGCGCCAGTTCCATCCGGCGACGTCGGCGGCGGGCCATCCGGAGCGGACGCATCGGCACTCGATGCGGAGCCAGTCGCGGACCCATTCGTCCCCAGCGCAGCCGCCAGGCCGAGGGCGACTTTCTCGCGGCTGGCGGCCACCACTTTTTTTGCGAGGTCGTTCCCCATCACGGCGGCCAGCGCGAGCGCGAAGCAGCGGTTGAGCGATTCGGGGTCGAGCCGGTCGAGCTGCAGCTCGGCCTCGAACGGGCTAGCGGGGGAACTGCCACCGTCCGCAGCGCGGCCGGGGCCACCGCCGCCACCGGGCGGGATGAGGCAGTGGACGAGCAGGAACTCGAAGCCGCCATCGGCCGCGATGCGTTCGCCGAGCTTCTGCCGCACGCGCCAGGTGGGCAGATGGATGCGGATGGTGGTCTCGGTGCCGTCGAGACGGCGCACGGGCTCGTCGTGGTAGCCTTGGTCGACGTCGCCGGCGGTGAGGAGGTCTTTGGGGGTGGTCATGGTCCCGGTTTGTGAAGTAGTGATCAGTGGTCAGTGATCAGAGGTCAGAGGGCGGATTTCGCGGTTTGGAGCAGGGTGCGGCGTACGCGGTCGGGGTGGTAGGAGCCGACGGTGGCCAGCTCGGTGAGGCGATGCTCGGTGGCCGGGTGGACGAACTCCACCCCGATGAGATCCGGATGGATGCTGCCCTTCGGATAGATGCCGATAACAGTGCCGGTCTTACCAACGCCGTTGATTTCAACCTCGTCGCCGATGGCGAGGTAATTGCGGGTGGTCTCGGCGGGCGGGGTGGCGGATGCTTCTTTGGCCATAGGGATCAGAGGAAGTTGATCTTGAGCTGCGAGCCGGCCTCGGCGGACAGGCTGGTGCGGGACACGCCGAAGTTGACCGATTGGACGCGGGCGCCGGCGCGGTTGCTGTAGATCGTCTTGTCGGCGCGGCCGTAGCAGCGGATCTGGAGCTTGTTGCCCGTCTGCGTGCCCCAATCGAGCGAGAGGAGGCGCACGGTGCCGGCTGCCCAATCGGCCCACACGGGGTCGGTGGCCTCGGCCACGCTCTCGGGGTCGATGCTGCCGGTGATCTTCCGATCGTTGATGAGGAAGCCCACCAACGCATCGGTCGCGTTGAAGCTGCTGCGCATCTCGACCGCGTTGCCGAGGTCGATGTCCACCTTGGTGAAGTTGGCCGACACGCCGCCCCAGGTGCCGGCGCTGGCGTTCTTCTTGAAGACGGCCGGGTAGGTGTCGAGGAAGGCCGGCGAGGACGGGAACGAGGCGTCCACAACGTCCACGTAGCGGCCGGAGAATTCCCAGTCCATGAAGCCGTACTTGCCGGCCTCCAGGGTGATCTTGGCGTTGCCCTTGCAGCCGGTGAGCTTGTGCAATTTCAGCGCGCTGTAGAAGTAGATGGTCACGCTCTCGCCGGTGTCGCTGGCGAAGACGGGCGAATAACTGACCTTGCCGTCGCGCGACCCGGAGGTGGCCTCGGCGCTGTAGGTCGGCGTCATGTCGCACGCCTGCAGCAAGCAATCGATCTCGACCTTGTAGGTGGACGAGCCGGCGGAGATGTCGGGCGCGGTGCCGTCGGTGCGGTTGCCCCTCAATTCGGTCCGGAAACGGATCTTGACGCGCTTCTTCCCTTTCTCGCCGAAGAACGTGTCGAAGGTGCCGTCGAGGATGTCGCGCTCGTTGATCTCGGCGTCGGGCTCGAAGCCCACGTCGCCGCCGACGACCGCGATGACGTTGGTCGACGAAGACGGCGAGGAGTCGGTGCCGTAGGTGGTCTCGCGCTTGGCGAGCACTAGGCCCTTTTTATACGGTTCGATCGGCATAAGACAGTCTCTCTTGTTTCCGGCATCACGATGGTCGTGAAGTGCGGCGCACAAGGTGCGCCGCATCGGAGGAGACTGTCAGGCGGCCGGGACGGGAGAGGCCGCGGGGGCGGGGAAAAGCAGCGAGGGAGCGGGGGTGCGGGGGAGAAGGGGAGCGGGGGCTCGCTCGCTCAATACCCTGTCGCCGGGTCCGCCTTGGCGCGGCGGTAGGTGACCAGGTAGCGCAGCTCGTTGCCGCCGGCGTTCTCACGCTCGGTCGAGGTGAACGGCGAGTCGCCCTGGTAGAGGACCGTGGAGGCGATGCCGCCGAGGGTGATGTCGGTCTCGATCTTCACCTGCACGGCTTGCTCCAGGTCGCGGAGGAGGTCCTCGTTGGTCTGGTAGCCGTCGATGAGGATGGAGACGTGCAGGATGAACTGCAGGGTGTAGCCGCGGAAATCCTCGGCCTCGTCCACGTTGACCTCTTCGCCGGCCATCACATGGATGTACGGGCATGTCGCGTTGGTCACTCCCTGGAAGCGCGAGACCTTCAGGCTGCGGATGGTGCCGGCAGTCTTCAGCTCGCCGAGGAGGGTCTCGATGTTGGCGAGGAGGCGTTTCTTGATGGAGTCGGCCATAGGTCAGGCGGGTTTCTTCGGATCCACTTTGCGCAGCTCGGACCGGATGGCGGCGACGATCTGGGGCGAGGTGTCGCGCAGGGCCGGGCGGAGGAATGGCTTGCCGGCGTAGTTCACCCGGCGTTGATGCGCCTTCACCTGGCTGGTACCGAGCGAGACCTTGGAGAGCTTGGCCGCGGTCGCGCCGTAGCCGCGGCGGAAGCCGACCAGGTTGCCGCCCTTGTCGCGGATGGGTCCACGGCGTTCGGTGAGGTCCACGGCCTTGCCGCCGAGGGTGGTGACGCTGGTCGTGCGGGTGTGCTCGCGCACGCTCACCACGCCACGGAAGCCGAACTCGTGATAGGCGCCGTAGGGCACGTTGGTGCCGACCTGGCCGACCACGCGATCGGTGCCGACGTCGACCTGGTGCGAGAGGGATCCGCGGAGCCGCCCGGTCACCACGCCCAGGCGCGACGGCCGCGGCCCGGTGAGGTAGGCGCGCTGGGCGCGACCGATGGCCAATTGCAACCCGCGGGAAAGACCTTTACCGGCGGCCTGCATGGCCGCGCCATCGAGGGCTCCGAGGCCTTGGATGGCCAGCGTGGTCCCTTGCTCTCGGACGGAGACGTTCACAGGGTGACACTCACAGAGTGAAGCGGCGGTAACCGTCGAGGGTGAGCTTCACGATGGGCAGCAGCTCCAGCTTGGGATGGAGCGACACGCTGCCGCCCTCGGCAGCGATGCCGGTGTACCCGAGCCGATTGCGGTTCTGGTACCAGTAGGCGACCTGCTCGGTGCAGGCCTGTTCGATGGCCTTGGGCAGGGCCGTCTGGCCTTCCTCGGGGTCGGTGCCGGGGAGCACGTAGCCGCCGGTGTAGGTCACGCGGCCCAGATCGTCGCGGGTGCCGAGCTGCGCGGCGAGGGTGAGCACGCATCCCTTGCGCAGCAGGAAGTCGGGCGTCGGCGATTCGGTGACCCAGCCCTCGGCCTCGGTGGATTTGAGCGCAAAGGATGTGACGCTCTCGACCGGGGTGCGGGAGAGGGAGATCTCCCGCTCGTCGCCGTTGAACTCATCGGTGGCGGTGGTCGAGCGCTCGAAGCTGCGGTGGCAGTACTTCTCGAAGAGGTCGCCGGCCCAGCCGATGAAGTTCAAGACCAGTCCATCGTCCACGGCATCGGTCAGGCCGAGGCGGATCTTGGCGGTGGGGAGGGTGGTGAGGTTCATTTGCGGGAAGTGATCAGTGACCAGTTTTCAGTGATCAGAGAAGGCTCACCATCCCCGACGGCCGCGGACGCCGGTCAGCACGGGCAGCCATCGCACGACGACGGATTTCCGGGGCTGTTTCGGACGGGGTGTTTCCTTGCTCGGCGGGTGATAGAAATCTTTGCGCATGGGATCAAGGGGCGATGGTGACGCTCACGCGGGGGGAGTCGGTCAGGCCGCCGCTGACGTCGCTCGATTGGACGATCAGGGAGGTCGTGGTGACCGCGGCGGCGGAGATGGTGAAGAACAACGGCGTGCCGGCGGTGAGGGTCTGGCAGCTGCCGCTCACCTGGTAATTGGTGTCGCCCGCGGCCGAGGTGAAGTGGACCACGTAGGACCCGTCGTCGCTCCAGGTGCGGGCGACGCCGTCGATGCCTGTGAGCTTGGCGCCGCTGGGGGCGATGCGCGGCGTGCTGCCGTTGGACCATCGCCGGGCGTAGCACGTGCCGTCGGCGGTGGCGGTGACGAAGGTGGACGCGAGCCGGGCCGCGTTGGATGTGGAGATCTTGAAGTTGTCCGCATCGACCACGGTGGCGAAGTAGACCGCGTCCTGCGCCACGCCGGAGCTGTTGGTCTGGAACCAGCAGACATCGCCGCTGGTGAGGCCGTGAGACACGACGTGGATGATCGTCCCGCCGTTGGTGAAGGCGAGGCTGCCGTTGAAGCCGGTGTAGTCCGCCTCGGTGGTCGAGCCGCTGAAGACGGCGGAGATGGATGAAGATCCGCCGCCGCCGCTGATGGCGTTGGTGGAAATGGCGGTGATGCGGCCGTAGGCGTCCACCGTGACCGTCGTGGAGTAGCTGCCGTTGCCGTAGCTGCCGGCGGTGACGCCGCTGCTCGGCAGGCGCGCGGCCGGCAGCGTGCCGCTGGTCAGCTGCGATGCGTTCAGCGCGGTGAGGTTCACGCCGCTGATGACCGGGAGCGTCGCGGGGAACCGTCCGTCCGGCAGCGTGCCGACACCGAGGTCCGAAGCGCTGCCGCTGGTCGCCACGGAAGACAGGCCGGAGACCGCGCCGGACGAGATGGCGATGGAGACATTGGTCGCGGCCGTGACCCGGCCCTTCGCATCGACCACGACCAATGGAACGGTGGCGGCCCCACCGAAGGTGCCGACGTTCCCGTTTGCTGTTGCCAAGGTGAGCGCCGCGGAGCCGGCCGAGCTGGTGACGTCGCCGGTGTGAGCCGGGAGCCGCGCGGCGGGGATGGTGCCGGTGAGCAGCGTCGCGGGCACGGCGCCGCCAGCCAGGGTGCCGACCGTGGTGATGCTCGACGAGCCGGCCCAGGTGGAGAGGGCGGTGTTCTCGACCAGGTTCAGCGACATCCAGCTCTTCACGTTGGCCAGCGTCGCGGAGTAGAGGATGCCGCCCGCCGCCGGGTCGCCCGTGTACCCGCCCAGATGGGTGAAGGTGCCGCCTTGCGCCGACTTCAAACTCAAACTCGGGCCGCTGACGGTGAGCGGCCCCAGGAAGGTTGAGCCCGACTTGGTGAGGCTCAACGCATTGGTGCCGCCCACGTAGAAGTTTTGCCCCGTCCAGGCGGATGAAAGCGCGTGGATGACCGTCACGCCGGAGGACGAGAGCAACGTGTCGCTCCCGTCCTTGAAGGCCGGCGCTGCCACGGCAGTCGTGGCGGTCAATGTCCCGGTCACCGTGGGCGAAGTGCCAAACATCAACGCGCCGGTGCCGGTCTCGTCGGTGATGGCGGCGGCAAGGTTGGCGCTGCTCGGGGTGGCGAGCCAAGTGCCCACGCCGGACCCGAGGCTGGCGATGTCGGAGATCGGGATGGTGCTTGCGGCGGTGAATTTGCTTGAGCCGTTTCCTTTGAGGTAGCCGTTGAGCGTGGGAACGGTCAGCCCGCTGAGACCGGAGACAGTCAGCCCGCCGTAGATCTTTGCCTCACCAGTGCTTAGGATGTCGAACACGTTGGTGCCGACACGGTAGATGCTGGACGCGGTCCATCCGGAGCCGTTGAACAACTGCGCGGTCGTACCCGAGGAGCTGACCAGTTTATCAGCTCCGTCGCGGACGGTCGCCGCGGAGATGGTTCCACCGGGGATGTCGAGCGAGTAGGACGGGGATGCGGTGCCGATGCCGACGCGGTTGTTCGACGGGTCAACCACAAGCGTCGTGCCGTCCACCGCAAAAGCCCCGGCGACCGTGGCGGAACTACCCGCGGCGAAAGTGCCGTTGACGCTCACCGAGCTGCCGCCGATGGCCACACTGGAGATGGTCGCGCCCGAGCGGACGATGGTGATCGCGTCGCCGGCGCCGCCGAGGCCGTCGCGGGCGCGGATGACCAGCGTGTTCCCATCGACCTCGAATCCCCACAACTGATTGGTTGGGGCCGCGTCGGTCTCGTTGAGACGGACGTATGGCGCCGTGGCCGAGGCAGTGACGGCGACCGGAGTGATGGTGTCGAGCCCCAGGGTGATGTTGGTGCCGCCGGTGACCGAGGCGCTGATGCCGTTGTTGGCGGTGACCGAGATGGCCGAGCCGCCGCCGGTGGTGATGCCGAGGTCGCTGATGAACTGCGATGCGTTGCGGCGATACATCTCGCGCGCGCCGGTCGCCGGATCGTCGATAAAACCCACGAAGTAGGCCAGCCCCGCGCCCGGTGCCGCAGCTTCGATGTAGGTGCCCCCGTTGAGCGTGGCGCCCGAGAGCTTGGGCGATTGGGTGAGCAGTTGGGCCAGCGTGGCCGCGGTGACCGCGTCGGACCATGATCCGCGTCCGGTGGCCCAGTGGTTCGTGTAGATGTATTCCGCCGAGGCCAGATAGCCGTCGCTGTTCCAATGCAGCCCGTCGGACGACAGCGACGTCGGCGGGACGTCGTTCGCGAAGTCGGCGACGTCGTTCGTGTTCGCCGGGTTGTAGAGGCTGACAAGGAAGCTGCGATCGTCCACGAAGTGTGCCCCGTAGGTCGCCGCCAGCTCCGCGTTGAGGTTGGTCAGGATCTGGTAGTTTGTGGTCCCGCGCCGCTCGTCAGCGTCGTGGTTGTTCGGAATCGACAGGATCAGGTACCGGTTGGTGTTCCCGACCGACCAGAGGTTGGTGACCATGGCCGCGAAGTCGGCCTTCACCGTGGTCGGCGACGTGTAGTTGTTGCGGCCTGCCCGGATGATCGTGGGCAGGACCCAGGTTTCCGGGGCGGCGGTCTGCCGCGCCCTGATCTGGGTCGACGTCTCACCGCCGACACCACGATCGGAAAA
>JAULBY010034560.1:0-14815 GCA_032358315.1 Ophiocytium majus | reverse complement strand
GGGGGGCGCGGGGGACCGGGGGGGGTGGGGTGGGGTGGTAAGGGGGTGCAGTTCAAGCTGCAAGCTGCAAGCAGGGCGCCGGGCACCGCGGCGGCTGTAATGTAACTGAGGGAAAATGGGAGTGGTGTCAGCGAGTGGGGGGCGAGACCTGGGGCTGAGGTGCAAGTGGGGCGGCAAGCGCAGCCGCCGCGCTTGTGTGTGAGCTCAGCAGCGGCGGTTGTCCCTGGCGTGTGGTTTTTGCGCGTGCGCACGCCGAACACGGTAAGGCGCTCCTGAGTGTGAGTTCTTGAACAGCGGAAACTAGCCGCACAGCGGTGTGGTCCGTGCACAACGTGCTGACCAAAAGGGCAGCGCACAACCGAGGCTGCCCAAGCCCGGCCCAGCCCCCTCACACATGTGTGCATACACGGTCTAAGCCGTGGCGGGCAGGGCTGTCCAAATTCGCCGAACCACAGCTGTACTTCAACGCGTGCACGGGTGTACAGACATGACACGCTTGGCTGGTGTCGTCTGCCGCCGCGCGTCAAGAACCAGTCGCACAGCATCGAAAAAGCCCCTGCTGCAGAGTTCACCGCCGCCGCAGGCACGGTCACATGCACGCACAGGCTGGCGCACAGGGCTCCGCGGCACCGTCCACTCCCAGCGCGTTTTTGCATGTTCAAAACCCCTACAATCTCAACCAGCCAGGCATCAACACGCCACCTCACGCTGCCCGCGTGTCCCAGGCGCAAGCGCGCCACCGCACCCCCGTGCTACCGCTGCACCCGCTGCGCAGCGCGGCTGGCCCCGCACTATTACTCACCATAGTCCCCCCCCCAGTGCCCGTCCTCGCACTGCACCATCTGGTAGAACTGTATGCCCTTGCGTGCCGCCTCCAGCGCGCTGCGCGGCGCGCTACCCTCGTCCGGCCGCTCCCCGCGCCACCGCGCAATGTTCTGCGCGCGCAGCAGCGCGTCCGTCGTGTTAGGGTTGCGCGAGGGGTTGAAAGGCGGCGGGGGCGGGGCGCCGCCGGCAAATGCCCCGCCGCCGCCATTTGCCGCCGCCGCGCCCTCATCCAGCACCCAGATCTGCCGCCCCGCGGGCTCGCCCAGCAGCGGCAGCTCCCCCTTCCACTGCGCCTCCGTGTGTTTGTGGGACTCTTCTGCGTGCAGAAAGGTCCACCCCGGCGGTAGGCGAGTCTCCCGGTCAGGCCAGCTCGCGAGGCGGGTCAGGGGGTCCGCCTTGGGGCCCCCCGGGTAGGCCACCGGGGTGATGAGGTAGAAGAAGTGGCTCAGGTGGCGGGTCCAGAGGACGTGCAGGGCCGTGGATGCCACTATCGCCAGGGCGCTGGTGGGGGGGGCAAGGGAGTGGGGGCAATGCTCAGCACGGATTGGGCGCGGAACAGGAACATGTGAGTTTGCGGGAAATGGGGATGGTGCACGTCCCACTCAAGCTGGTAAATGGAAAACATCAAAGTACGGGTTGCATGCGGTGGTGCTGCTAGGTGAGCCGCCGGCGTCTGAAACTGCAGCGCAGCACAGCACATCAGTGGATGTGCACAAATACAGCAGCAAGCATGAGCCATGACCATGAAATGTTTTCGTATGGGTGCAATACCTACATCATGACCTCCACAGGCACATCAACGCCAGCCAGCGTGATCGCCCACGGCTGGTGATGCCCCATCGCGCTGCCCGCGCCGCTCGTCCTGTGCCCCTGTGGGCGCAAAAGGTTGTCGTACAGTGATTTCTTGCGCGTCATGGCCAAGGTTCTTGCGTTCTCCGAACGCGGACTGTTCCGCGCGCTGAATCGTCGAACACCCGGACTTGCAAATTTAAAGTGGGCGCGGATGCAGGGGGGCGGGGCGGGGGGCCCTACTACTCGAAGACGAGAACGGTGGGTGGCCGGGCTACGTACATTATGTAGACCCATGTTGCCGCGTCCAGCAGCCTGAGCTGGTGCGCAGCACATGTTGCACCAAAAGAAAGCGACCGTGCGCCACACGTGTCCCAGGCACAAGCGTGGCGTGCACACCACCAGAGCGCGCAAGCCAGACATTGGCGGCGCAATCAGCCACGGCGGGCACAGCAGGCAAGCACAAGCTTACAAAAAACAGTGACCACCGCGTTTTCACACACAACATGCACTCCCTTTGTGGTCAACCAACTGCCATAACTGTACATGACACGCAGCGCCGCCGCCGCGCGCTGCCCCAGGTGGCGCCGCACACACAAAGCCGCCTTCCACCACACACTGCGACGCGCCACACAGGCGCTCTCGGCTGGCGGCCCACCCCTTCAATGCCACATCTACATGCGTTGTGTGGCTGCCGTCGCAGCGAATGCCGCGCCGTTTGCCACCCCGCCGCACCGTGCAGCCGCTGATGGCGCAGCAGCCGCCTTGCAAGCCCGCCGCAGTGCTTGCGGCCTTGCCAACGCCAATGTGCGTGTGCATGCGGCACACTCATGCCACGCGGCGGCTACCCAAGCGCGCCCGGGTCGCCCCCCTGCCATCACGCACGAGAAAAATTAGATGCAGCGGCACCAGCTGAGGTCAGTATCGTGCACAAACCATCTACGAAGGGGGGGACGCTGCCACACAACAATGTCAGCATGGCCACAGGCGGGCGCACAAACTTGGCTGTGCGGCCTCCGCAGGCGCGTCTGCCCCGGCCACAGGCACACAGGGTGCTGCCGGAGCACTGCCGCGTGCGCCAAAACGCGTCTACACAGATCCTGCGTGCGTACGCTACGCGAGCCTTTTGAAAGCTACTGCAGGCCGGCGCAGCGGCTCAGGCCAAGCCCCCCGGCAAGCACACGCGCACGCAAACCCCGCGCCACCATGGCGGCAGGCTCACCTGCCCCGCCGAGGCGCCTGCCTGCGCCTGCATTGGCAGTATGAAACTCATGAGCAGGTTCGCCTGCTGCAGGTCCGCCGCGCCGGGCGCATCCGCGCCGCCAAAGGCGTGGTGCGCCGCCGGCACGCCGCCCGCGGCTGCAGCGTTGTTCTGCTGCGCCGCCTCGGCGACCGCCGCGGCCGCCGCCGCCGCTGCTGGGTGGGGCACCGCCGGCAGCGCGGCCGGCTGCTGCTGCTGCACCAGCTGCTGTTGTTGCTGCTGCTGCTGCGGTGGCTGCTGCAGCAGTGCCTGGGTGTGCCGACGAGATACGGGAGCAGGGGCGGGAGGGGTTAGCGGCGGGTACGCGCTGCGCGGTGGCTGGCGCAGGGAAGGCAGCGTGCACAAAGCGCCCGCGTGAACCGTACTCAGCTGGTGCGCGTGCACCTGACACCCGTAGCACAGCTTCTTTTGTGCAGACACCCCGATGCTGCCCGCGCAACCGGTGTCGACAACCGCCCTCGCGCCCAGAGGCACTGAGTACCAGACTTCAGGCACGCCAAACTGCGCTAAACTGCGTTTGACTGCGTGCCCGAGCGACGCAGGTGTGAGACGCGCAGTCCGCACGCACGCACCACCACACGCGACGCGCGGCCCCACCTGCTCCTGCTGCTGCTGGTGCTGGTGCCATGCCTGCACCAGCGCCTGCGGGTCCTGCCCCATGGCCGCCAGGAGCTGGAACTGCTGCGCCGCCTGCTGCTGCGCCGCCTGCTGCTGCTGCTGCTGCTGCGGGTGGCCGAGCCCTGCCGCGGCCAGCCCCGGCACCGCGGCGGGCGCCTGTGCCGCCGGCGCGGGCTGCTGGTGCTGCGCCATCAGGCGGGCCGCTGCGTCCGCGCCCTGCGGCATGCCCACGTGCTGCTGCTGCTGCTGCTGCTGCGCCTGCTGCTGCGCTTCCAGCTGCTGCTGCTGCTGCTGCGCCATCTGCAACATGAGCATCTGTGGAGTGCACGAGGGGGGTGCGGCGCACGGCAGCGCCCGGTTCAGCCACACGCCCACACCTGCAACGCAAGACATTGCAGTGCGCAACAAGCAGTTGTGTGCGCGCCGCCGCCCCAGTCACGCGCCGCCAGCAGCTCAGCCCAGGTCTCGCCGCTCACGCGGCGCCGGCAGCCCTGCCATGCCCCTCACCCAGCTACCAGCCACCATTGCGCACGCGCCGCTGCCACGCGCGTGCCCCTCCCCCCCCCTTGCAAACACACAAACACACACATGCACGCCCCAGACACGGGCGCGCGGGCGGGCGCCGGGGGGGGGGTCACGCGCCTGCAGATTATGCTGCTGCTGCTGCTGGTACGCCTGCGCCTGGGGGGCGTCCGCGGCGGCGGGCTGCCGCGCGTCCTGCGGCTCCTTGTCCGTGCGCCCCTCGTCGCGCGGTATGAGGTCGATGAGGAAGTCGTACATGTCGGACTTGTGCGTCGCGACCGCAATGTCGTGCCGCTGCAGCGTGCGCCGCTTGTTCTGCTCGGCGGAGGGGCGGCGGCGGCGGCGGCGCAGCAGGGTGCGGGTCAGGTGGGGAGTATGGGGGTGCGTGAGTGAGAGGGGGAGTGTGTGGGCGGCGGCGGCGGCGCGAGAACAGCCCTACTCCATGGCGTGCATGCCGTTTTGGCAGAGGCCGTGTGTTGGCGGCGGGCGCGCCAATGAGCGCAGGAGGCGTGGTGGCATACGCAAGTGAGTGTCCAAGGCGTACACTGCCGAGCCTGGTGCGCGGCGCGAGCAGCATTCGGACACCCCCCAGCCGCCGTGGACAGTTTGTTGAACACTGTGCAGCACGCTGCTTTTCATTGCCGCAGACACTTGTAGCGCTAGCGCGTACCGCAGCAGCCGCAGCAGCAGCAGCAGCAGCAGGAGCGGCGCCACGCCGCGCGCGGTGCCTGCCCACCCCCTGTGCGGCCACCAAGGGGCGTCAACACACAGGTTGCAGGGGACGGCCGCAGGCGCTCGCGCGGCTAACGCGCTCGCTGCCAAAGCCAATGGGCGTTTTGTGCACGCGCGCGCACCTCCTCCGTGTAGCCGGCCGCGCGCAGGGTGAGCTCGAGAATGAAGAGCTCGCTGGCCTTGGCGAGCACCACCGGCGCGTCGCCGCTGATCATGAAGCGCCCCGCGCTCTCATCCTGCTCAGCACAACAGGGGTGTGCTCAGCACAAGGGGTGAGTATGCGGCGGTGTCTACCGCTGAGAGCAGCAGCACTTTGTGCACAGAAGCACGTGCGGCCGTTGCGGCTTCGATGGAATTGGCCAGGCAGTGATTTTCCTGCGCGATGGATGGGTGAACCTACGGCGTGGGGAGACACTGTTCCGAAATTCCAAAACTTACGACGTGTCCCACCCAAGGTACACAAGCGCAGATGTGAAACAACCGGCAGGCTGAAGCAGCGACAGCCACCACTGCTGCGACGTGATGCTGCTGCACTGCTGGCACTTCTTCAAAAACCATGGCTCAGTTGACTGAGCCCAAGTTCGTTGACAACGGTGCCACGTCTGCATGCAGCCGGGCTTGCTGCTGCCCCTCTCTGCTGCTGGTGAGCGCAGCACCGCCAAGCAGACCGCGATTTCGCACCCGCATGTCGTCCTCCAGCCTCATGATCTTCTTCACCCGCGCCAGGGGAAGCTCGTAGGTCCTGAAGTCCTCCGTAGTGGGGTCGATGCTGTTGATGTCGGCCATCGCCTTGACCCAGAAGGCTTCCACCTTGGCCTGTTCAGCCTGCTGTTGCTGCACCGCCAGCTGCTCGTTGTGCAGCTGCATCTGGTGCTGCAGCGCGGCGGCGGCCGCGGCCTGGTCGACCGCCGGCACCGCAGCTGGTGGTGGCGGATGGAAGAAGGCAGCAGCCGCAGGCGCGGCACAGCATGAGAGGGCAGCAGAGGGCAGGCGAGGGCAAGGGCGCGCGCAAGACAGCCTTTTTTCAAAAATGTTCCCGCTTGGTGGTGGCCGCTGTTGCTCGTGCTGCTCTGCCTTGATTGGCGGCATCTGAAGATAGCGGTTCGGGCACCGAAGCGCGGGCCATAGGCAACAGGGTGTACAGGATGGGGAGGCGCCCGCAAGCACGGGGCAGCACCTTGCTTGCTCGCGGCGTGCAGCAATGGCGGTTGGCCATCTTTTCCACAGACGGTGTTGCTGCACTTGCCCAGTGCAGGTGAATGCAGGCGGGAAGTTGCTCACCTGCTCCATCGACTGCGGGACGCGCGGCGCCGGCACCCGGTTGCTCTGCATCGGCCATGGCGCTGGGCTTTCCTGGCAAGGGTGACCACCAACGTCAACGCGCCATGCTCGGGGTTGACACACTGATTGGTCCCAGCTAGACAAATGACGAAAGGGGGGGCAAGTTCTGCTGAGCTGAGCTGCTCCAAGCTGTGGTTGTGCTCAGCAGCATGTCTGGAGTGGGTGCGTTGGCAAGCGTTGCTGCATGCACGCGTAATTATAACGCGCGCACCTGCACGCACAGCACACAGCAGGTTGCAGATTGCACACGGTGCAGGTCTGTGCAAAACAGAGAAGAAAAGCATGCGAACAACTGTTCTGGCATGTGCGCAAACAGCGACTACCGCTCGTACTCGAAGTAGGTGACAGCGCCCGCAGTGCCTGCCACACCCTGAAGGTGGTCGGTCACGTCGGGCTACGTCGGTCACTGCCAGTGGGCGCATGTGCACAGCGCAGTAGCGCACAACCATCCACACCCAACATGGGCCAGTGGGGCGCGACAACAGTCACTACCGCAAGTATGGGCGCACGCAAGCAAAGTGCGGCAGTGTACGGAGTGGCGAGCCTGTACACGCACAAGCAGCGTCACGAATCCCACGTTCATAAACTCTGTGTCATTTCGGGTCCGGCGGCAAGTGCCCGCACCAAGTTCAAGTACAGGAATGCCCAAGACTACACGACCGTGATATGGGACATCGCAGCTAGTAAAGGCACATGAATGCTGCGCACGTGGTGAAGCACAGCTGCAACGAGAACGACCCAGGGGGGGCGCCGCCAGCAGTGGCATTCAGACACTACTCATGCCGCCGCAGCAGCAGCAGCCGCTGCCACCCCAGCCTTCAAACACAGCCGCACAAGCCGCTGTCACTCTACTGCCACTCTACCAACACGGCACCCAGAGCTGGTCACACCGGGCCCATCAACACATACTGCAACAGAACGGCATCCCTCCACAGGAGGCGCCCGAGTCACCACGCGGCCAGCGCACCGCCCGCACACGCGATACCCACAAACTCAGAACACGCTGCAGCCACCATACGGCCGCGCGCTCGGCTCCGCGCGAAACCCCCCGTGCCGCCGCTGCCGCCGCCGCTGCCGCCGCCGAGCGTCACTTGTTGGCCTTCCCCTTGCCCTTGCCCTTGCCGGCGGCGGCGGCCCTCTTCTTGGGCTTGGCGGGCTCGCCGCCCGCGGCGATGCAGTTGCGCGCCGCGGCGGGGTAGCGCGCGACAAAGGCCGCGACGTCGAACTTGCGCTGGCAGCCCGCGTAGTTCATGTAGCGGATCTTGCCAAAGACGGGCCGCTCCGTCCAGCCCTGCGCGTCGCCAGCAGCAGGCAGGCGAGAAGTTGTGGTGAGCGGTGGTGGGTGGTGGGTGCGGTAGGTGGTGGCGCGCTTTGAGGTTTGGGGGGGGGGTGGAGGCGGTGGCGCGGCCGGCGGAAGGGGCAGGAGCTGGTGAGCGCGCACTGTGTGGTGCAGCGTTTACATTAAAGTTCACGCAGCCACTGCGGCAGCACCTGGGGGATCCACGCAAGTACACTACTGTTGTGCAGACACTACGTAGTAGGTACATATCAGTGCTACACAACGGGACACCTACTTCTCAGGGATACAATACATGCGTACACACACCGTTCTTGCGCGAATGCAGGTGCACATGCTTAACTGGTGTGCAGCGCACGCCAGAGAGCACAGCGCGGCACGCCCATGCCACACCGTGCATGCACGAAGCATGCAACAACGGCACCGCATGTGTGCGCACACACTGCACATGCCAGCGTGCGCACGCACCATGTCATGGATGCCCATGATGCTCCACGCGCAGCCCACGTAGCCATTGGGGTCGCGCCCATCTAGCTCGTAGCGGTCATTGAGGTAGATGGCCGTGGCCAACGCTTCCGCGGGCGTGGCCGTCCACTCAAGAATTTTCTTCGCCCAGTACATGCGCAGGAAGCCGTGCATCTTACCCTCCTGCACCATCTGCAGCTGTTGTATGTAGCGGGAGGGGGGGGGGGGGGGGGGGGGGGCAGGCACCCGTCAGTCAGAGGAGAGCAGTGAGGGGACGCCACCGTCAAGTGGCGCGGCGCATGCTGCAGTGCTGAATCAGTGTCGTAGCCTCAGCGCACTTTGGCCGCTGCAACGGAGTGCATTTAGTGGCGCCACAGCAGGGGGCTAGGGCAGTGGCTGCATGACACACGCGGACTCGTCTCAGACGCCGCACATGCCAGGCACTGGCCTGGCCAATGGCATGCTGCCATTCGGTATGCTGAGCAGGCTACTCCTTCCCCCCCCCCTCTCCTCCCACCCCCCACCCCCCTTCCTCCCTCCCGCCACCCACATGAGCTCATTGGGCCAGTATACCAAGGCCGCTACAAACTCCATCTGCAATGTCCCCAGTTGTCGGCCCTGGCAAACCAGAGGCCCGCGGCCACTACATAGCCACACGGCACACATGCGTCGGTTGGCCACCACACACACCTGGGCGGCGTTCCACAGGTCATCGTGCGTTTGGGACGCCTCTAGCTGCGCGCGGGTGTAGACGTGCGAGCGAGCGTCGGCGGCGTGCGCCGCCAGGCTCTCGCGCGCCCACCCCGCGGCCCCCTCCAGGGAGTCGTAGCGCGCGTTGTAGAAGCAGTAGTTGTCCGACAGCTCGCGCCGCACGACCGCCTCCTCCACGTACGACTTGGTGGACTCGGCGCTCTTCTTGGCGGCGCGCACCGTCAGGACCGCGCGCTGCGCCGACAGCTGCTCAGCAGACCGTGGGGGGGCGGGGGGGGACAAGCACAGGGGGCCAGGAGGGGGGGGGGGGGCTGGTGCAGCTGAGCAAGTCATGCTTGTGTGTGATAACAAGTGAGAGGCGGCGGGGGCGCTGGGGGCGCAGGCGTGCAGCCATGCGCTCCCGGTTCACAGGCAAGCGCTGCTGCGTTGAAGAGGCGTGCATGCAATGCGCAAGCGGCATGGCGCGACGTGTGTTGCGCACGCAGGAGGCTTGCCACTGTGGCACGATGGCTGGGGGCGCGCATACAGCTGCGGGCTGCCCCCGGCGCCATGCTGCCTTCCAGTTGCTCGCTGCAGCCCGGTGCAAGACCCACAGCAGGGCCACGCGCTGAGCTCTGGCTTGTGCTGGCTGGCGGCACGCACCGCGTGCCGCTCCCGGTGTCATTGCGCATAATGGGGGGCCGTTACATGTTGTGTACTACAGAAGTGCGTCCGTGATGGCGGCACCCAGCACTTGCCTGCCCAAAGTGCAGGTACGGGCTGAGGTCGCTGCTGGCGTGTTCATTGGGGTCGTTCCTGCTGTCGCCAAATATTTTGAGGCGCTGATCGATGAACTCCTGCAGCTTTCCGTGCGCCGCCGCCGCGCCGGGTGTGAAGTTCTGGGGGCAGACGGGGCAGCAGGCGACGGGTCGGCAGCACAGTTAGCAGAGGCTTTGCGCTACACGGTGTAGTTAGTGATGAGCGCTCTTGTGGGCGCAGAGACCAGGTAGTGCATGCCGGCACGTAGCGGCCAAAAGGCCGTGCGTTGAAGATGTAATGGACGTTCGCAAAGGCTGTCACACAGCACGGTGCATGGTGCCACCGGCGTCAAAGCACACCGGGGGGGGCGTGCTGGCAAGTACAAAAGCCAGCTGCAGCTGCAGCAGCAGCCTAAGTGCACCCTCTGCAGTTTGATCAGCACCAGGCTCCTCTTTGCACTAGGCTGCCAACCTTGCCAAACATGCACACTGTACAACAGCAGTTTGCACCAGCCAGTGCCACCAAGAACCTGAAATGCAAGAGGCACACCACCTACTGCGTGCCACAGTGCGGCTACCCCGCTGCCGTGCCATCCTGCCGGTGTCCAACTTCAACATGGCACTTCAACACTGCCTATCGGCACATGCCACTGCTGGGCCCGCCGAGCGCTGCCCCGCCGGCCGTCGCAGGGCGGCCCACGGAGCCGACCCCCTCTCCCTATGCACCGCAGTATAGCTGGTGCACACATGCCCTCACGTCACCATAACTAATACACAAACTTCAACACTGCAACTTCAACACTGCTCCCTCACCTCCACCTCTCCCACTGTCTCATCCACCCGCAGCGACGCTCGCGCGGCGGCCCAGTCCGTGGGCGGCGTCAGCGCCGTCCCCGCGGCGTTGGGCGCCAGCGGCGGCATGTCCGTGAGCATGGACAGGAGGCGGTCGATCTTGGGCCGCAGCGTGCGCGCACCCACCTCCTGCTTGTCTGACGCCGTCCACACGGGCACCACGTTGTGCGCGTCCACCTGAGCGGCGGACGGCGGTTGTGGCGGCGGTGGTGGCGGTGGTGGCGGCGGTGGTGGCGGTGGTGGCGGCGGTGGTGGTGGCGGCGGCGGGTGTGTGGGGGGGGTGGGGTGAAGATGGTGGTGAGGGCGGCGGAGGCGGTGGTGGCAAGGACAAAGAGCAGGTGACACAAGCGCGCCAGTGTCCAAGTGCTGCAAAGTATGTTGCGGCAATGCAGCATATGCGGCATGCGGCATGAGGCTCATGGACTGCTGGTGTGAGGGAGCAGGCCCTGCGACGTGCACATGCAACGTGGCAGCGCGCCTGCCAGCGCCGGGAGCAGCAGGTGTGTGCGGGTCCCAGTAGCCTAGCAGCAGGCAGCCCAGTGTGCGGCCGCAGCAGCACCAAGTGCGCAAATGCCAGGCCTCAGGTGCAGTGACGACGCCCTGCTGCCACTGCAACACAGGCATTTGAGGGTTGGTACTGAGTCACTGGCACGGGTCCCTAGTGCTGTCTGCCACGGCCGCCCCATAGCAGCCAGCGGCCCTGTCACCAACAAACACAGCATCAATATCAGCAGCGGCGGCGGCAACTGCAGCAGCAGAGGCGGCACCAGCAGCAGTGGCAATGCCAACATAACCCTCTCCGAGCACCGCCACCGCTGAGCAGCAGCCGCGCTCCTTCACCTGCAGCAGCGGCACGCCCTCCGCGCCCAGCCGCCCCGCCACAGCCTCCGCCCACGCCACGGGCACGCGCAGCGGCGACATATCGCACACGACCGCAACGGCGCCGCGCTCCCGCGCCAGTGCAGGGACCGTCTCCGCGGGTTCCCCGCTCAGCAGCACGAACGGAACGCGCTTGGCGCGCAGAGCGCCCTCCGTCTCCGCGAGCCCGCGAAGCATGAAGCCAAAGTGGCGCGCCGTCGCGCCGAGGAACGCCGGCACGAGGTTGAAGGCGACCACGAGGGGGACGTCGGATGCGGACGCGAGGTGCCTGGGGGAGTAGCGGTGGCGCGGACGGAACGGTGATGTGGCGCGGTAGGGGGTGAAGGTGGTGTGCGGCTGCAGCGGTGCGCGGGGTGGTGTGGGCGGTGAGGGGCTTAGGGCTGGGTGGGAAGGGAAGGTGAGGGTGGGCTGGGGGGTGCAGGTGGTGGCGGTGGCGTGCGGGGGAGTATCGGCGCCGGTGCTTGCCGCGGTTGTGCAGGTGTTGTGACCAAATGTTTCCGGCAACCTAAGCCATAAGCCTTGCTGTATTGAAAGACGCTGGTTGTAGGAGCCGAACAGTGAGCATAACAGCTTCGTAACAGCTGACTGCATTGAAGTTGCATGTTGCTGGACAGAACCACCCCTGCACAAGGCAATGCCGCAGCGGTTGTGCTGGTGCAGCAGACTGAGCCATGTGTCTACACGGTGGTGGCGCTAACACATTAATGCTGTCCACACCTCGGTGATAGGGCATTTGGTGCACTCTTTGCTGCTGCTGACACTGCAGCTGCCGCGCACCTGGTTTGGGTGCCAATAGTATTGCACGGCGGCAGCAGCATAAAACACCACAGCTATAGCACCAACCATACAGCGGATGGAAGCACTACTGTTGCTGCCCTCTCACCTTGCGTACAGCATAGCCCAGTTGTCCTCTGCTCTCTGGTCCCTCGACATCCAATACACCACGCAACCACCCTCCGACTTCGGTTTGCTCACACCCGCGGTCAAGCACCGCACCCTCCTGTCATCGAACCACTCCGGAGTCTCAGGCAGACCAGAAGCGCTTCCCCCGCCGCTCTTGCCCTTCTTGCTCTGCTTCCCGGCACCATCGCCTCCCTCCGCTGCCGCCGCTCGCTTGCCCATGGCTGCTGCCGCCTCTGGTTCAAGTGCGCTGTGATGGCGACGAAGCAGAAAAGCGGGCTTGGATGCAGCTGCCAATGCTGCTGATGGCGGCAACAGGAATGCAGATGCCCTGGTTATCAGTGCCAATGAGCACACACCCCGAATGCGCATTCGGTGTGGGCAAAGTCGAGTGAGTGTGTGTGTGCAGCCTCGCCTGTTGCGTCAGAGGTCACGCGTGTGGGCGAGTCAACCCCAATTTTACGCTCGTATCCTGTGTATTGCTGGCAGACTTCTTGGTGCAGGCCCTGCGCAGCACCGCGGGGTGGGCGCACCTGGAAGCTGATGCCCGAGGACGTGTGGGTGGGCGACTATGGAGGGCAGCCGCTGCACTACGCCGTGGAGGATAATGACGCGGAGGCTTGCCGGTGAGCCGTCCTGCGGCCTCTCCCGGCATGGTGATTGTTGCATCCGACTTCATCAGCGGCCGTGGGGCAGCGGCAGAGTTTTTGGTAGGGGCAGCGTGCGCAAAGTGTGTGATATATACACTCTGGCAGTGCGCCATGCTTTCTTAGGCTTACTTCTGTGCCACAGCCAGCGATCGGCTGCTGTTGTCAGCGTCTCTCTGCACCCAACACGCACCTTCGTCTTTGGGTACCGAGTACCCGCTGCCCCGGACTGCTGTGCTGTCCACACACCCCAGGCGTCTGCTTAAGCAAAAACTCCAAGGGAAGGTGACCAGCCAGACAGCCATCACAATGTATCCGCTGCGGCTGGCACTGGAGCTGCTGGGGGACAGGGCGGAGGTTGTGCGCGTGCTGGCCGCGCACGGGGTGGCTGCGAGGAGGCCGAGCTCGTGGAGCCACGCATGAGGTAGGGACTCCAGACGGCGGTATATCCTATGGCGGGCCAGCCTGCCCACTCGGACGCCCCGCTCGCCTGCTACAAGCGCATCTGCGTGCAAGCGTGCGAGGGGTGGAAGAAGGTGGAAAACACAAATCTGTGTGCGCTCACTCACTCGCTTCTTCACTCCCACACTCGCTCGCATTTTTTGAGACAAGGCGAACGTACTTGGCGCACTTAGCACGTTGCACAGCCCGTGCGAACGTGTGCCGGCACCGCGTCCGCCACGACGAGACCCCAAGCACCCAGCGCCGGACGCGAACCAACAACTGGCACCCGCTCACGGACGCCACTGCGCGGCGGCGCGGGTGACTGCGCAGGCACCGCCAGCAAGTACCTGGTGGCCGCGCTCGGCTTTCTTGCCATGCACGTGCAGCGCGCGCTTTTGCTCGACCGCTCCGTGTGGAACCCGCTTTCGCTGTCGCCGGCGCCACCCGACTGCCCGCCGGACACGGCGCTGCTGTGGGGCATGCGCCGCCGGCACTGCACGCTGCTGCGCGCGCTGCTGCCGCCGCGCGCCGACGGCCGCAACGCCTGGCGCGTGCGCCTGGTGACGGCGCGCGTGGAGGGCGCAACGCTGCCGCTGGCCTTCGCCGCGCAGCACACAATGGCCGCCCAACTCATCCTGGACGTGTGAGTTGTGCCCACTGAGAAATACTGCCTTGCCTTCCTACCCGCTGCACTGCAACAACAGTTTGGACCACGGTGTCTGGACGCTTGCTAGCAGAGAACTAGCGCCTCGATGACTTCATGAACTCCGCAAGGGCACGCATGACTTTCACGGAGAAGCGCGAGCTGCCAATGGCACTGGACCTTCCCGCGCCTGCACCTATGCCACCTCTTGCACCTTTTGTGTGTGTTTTAATGCAGCAGTTACCGCTGCACTGGGCAAAACCTCTGGCGCCGGACCTACCTCACCTCCTGCACGAATATCCCCTGTCAGACCCATCAGCACCTGGCCTCACTGGAGCTGTGTGATGCCGGAGGTGCGGGGGGCGGCGCGCGTGCAAGGCACACAGAGCTGAACCTGTGCCAGCCGCTGCTGCGGCTTCACTTCGCGTCACCTCCTGCTACCTGTTGCTTCGGTTTCCACAGCTACAGGCTGGTGTGGGCGTTCACGGCACGGCGCTACCTGGCATTCCAGGTGCCGGGCCCACTAGCGCACCTTGACGTAGGGGAGCTGCTGCCGCCGGTGGCGCTGCAGCACCACCCGGAGCTCGTTTCCGAACTTACCAAGTTGCGTGCAGCTTGTTCAGTGTGCTGCTAGGAAGGGGGGCAACTACGATAATTGTTGCCGGTCTATGAGGGACCCTGTAGTGGTACAACCAGCCCACCAGCTCAGGGGCAGGCTGGCGGCCGCGGTAGGTGTCAGAGTCGCAGCAGGGGCAACAAAAGTTGCCTCCCTTCCTACAGCATGCTGAACCTTCTGTGGTGATCCCTGCACAGCGCGCTCCGCAAGAGCACGCTGCATGCATCTGTAAGTGGTTATTTCGGCAGCATCCCCGCGCCGTGCCGCGCCGTGCATCACTCATCATGCCATGCACAAGCGCGCACGTCATTGGAAGCAGTGCCTGTGTGCTGCATAAAACTGAGGACAGCAGCCTCATCAACGCACCAGCATCGTGAGTCGCGACATCAAACTGCAGTGCACCATAAACTGCACATCTGGATATGAGCGATATCACAGATGTTGATGTTTGTATGCCTATCTACTTTTATTAAACTCCGCTTAGGGCGCGGAAAGCCCTTTGCACACGGTGCGCATGACCAGAAAAAGGGATCAGA
>JAULBY010034559.1:0-40844 GCA_032358315.1 Ophiocytium majus | reverse complement strand
TACCACGTAGAACCCATTGTGCGCCAGGCTTTAGTGATGAGAGTGCTTTTGTTAAATCCATTTTATGTTTCCTTAAAGGTATTATGCTACTCTAATTTCCATTAAAGTAATTTGTGAATAAGTCGTTGCACCAGCTTCTGTCAAATTCCAAGAGCAATTTGAACTAGAACTTGTAACTTTAGCATATAAAGTATATGTTAAAGCACTAGTGCTTGCTGGAGTATCTATAAAGTTTATAGCTGGGCGTGACCAAGCTTGAATGCCACTACCACCTCGATCATAAGTTCTATAACCAGTATATGAAGCACCTAGTTGCGAACCATTACGATATATTACAGTTGCACCAATATTATCACTAGCACCAACTCGATCAAAATAAATCATTGGAGAAGCAAGTACTAAAATTGTACTATTTGCAAACTGAGGAGTAATAGTTGCGGTTATTCCAGTAGAAACAAATGATGTACTAGTCGTATTACTTTCAGTTGAGTATACACCTTGAACTGTTTGAATCACAGTTCCTGGTGGCATACCATTTGGAGAAACACCAGTATCACCATTTAAAATTAGTGCCATTATTGTGCAATCTCCATCATTGTAATTATTTGAACTGGGTATGCACCATATTGATCTCCACCAACAGCTGAAGTGTAAGATCCATTACCAGCAGCAGACCTAAAATAAACAGTGTAAGTGCAAGCTGAAGCAGTATTAGGACTATCTAAATATTGAAGAGTCACAGGAACATAGTCACCTGCTGAAGAATGCTGAAGTAAGTGTTGAGGTAATAAGTTTGATCCATTTCGAAAAAGTGTAATACAATTTGTAGTCCCTGATTGCACTTTAGCTGCTAACGTAGCACTAACATATATTTTACTTGAAGATGATTTTGGAGTAATTGTACCACTTAATCCTGTATTTTGAAATGATGCTGAAGTTGTACTTGTAGCACCTTGGTATGATGCTTGAACAACTTGTATAACAGCACCTGGATATGCAAACCCCGCATTAGTTAATGTAGCCTTTGTAACACCATTACTTTGTAAAGCAAACTCACCGCTATTATCTGAAGTGACTACAATACCTGAAGATGTAGATGCATTAATAAATGTTGTCATGCTGCGATCTCCATAAGCACAATTCTACATTCATCACCAATACTATTGATGTATCCAGTTCCGCCGTCATGTTTAGTGCTACATAACTTAACAAAGAAATTAGAAGAAGTATTAATTGATGGAATTAATGCAGAAATTGTAGCAGACATAAGTTGAGTTGTACTAGCCGCTGCAGGTTGAGCTACATATGTTGAACCATAAGCAACTCCGCTATTATCACTACTTGTAGTGTTAGCTCTAAAGAAAAATTGTAATCTACCTGTACCACTAGTAGCGCATTGAATAGTTGCTATGGCTAAAATTTTACTAGTGCTTGAGATTGGTGTTATGTAACTTTGTAAACTTAGATAAATGTTTGTCCCAGTCCACGAAACATTAGAACCATATGAATCACTTACAACTTGTAAAACTGTGCCTGGTGTAGTAGTCGTTCTAATAGTACCACCAGTCGTTGGAAGCGTAACTGTTCCACTACCAGCAACTGCTGGAGCTTGTAATATGACTGAACCGCTTGTATCGCCAAGTAGAGTTAATGAACTCATAGGATCGCCCAACGTGAGCCAGGTGATATCGTTACTGATACACCTGAAGAAATTGTAATCGGGCCGACTGACATAGCTGAACAACCAGCAGTGATAGTGTATGACGATGTAATTGTTTGTGTGTTTTCAATAATAGGAACGCCTGGATTTAAAGCAAGCTTAGTGCTATTACCAATCATTCCATTTTGTACTGTTGTTAATGCCATGTTCTATCCTTAGAATGTGATGGTGCCTGAACTAGTAAAAGTATAAATGTAGTTACCATTTGATAATGTTTGGCTAACACCACCAGTTGCAACAGCTTGTTTATATGCAGATGAATATGAAATAATCACAATACCTGATCCGCCATTACCACCTGAAGAAGCACTAGGTCCACCAGTACCACCACCTCCGCCGCCAGTATTAGCACTTCCATTTCCACCATTAGTGCCAGTGTTCACGCCATTACCACCTCCGCCATTACCACCACTTCCAGGTGTACCACCACTAACATATAAACCACCACCGCCTCCACCAGCATAATAAACTGATGATCCAGAGATTGAGTTAGCAACACCAACTCCACCATTACCACCGGTACTACCATTTGGTGCATTAGCGCCAGCAGCTCCTGCTCCGCCGCCACCGCCGCCTGGATAGTTAGAAGAATTTTCTAAGCCAGTTCCACCGTTGTTACCTTGGCCAACTGTACCAGAGCCTGCAGATCCTTGTCCGCCGTTTGTACCACCGCCGCCACCTGATCCACCATTACCACCATTTCGTGTAGTACCAGTACCTCCACGACCACCACCAATTGCAGTTAATCCTAAAGCAGTTGTGTTACTTCCAGCAGTATGTGCATCTGCAGTTGAACCAGTTCCTCCACTACCAACTGTGATAGTGTAGTTAGTATTTGCAGATACGCTTATACTACTAGAAAGTAATCCTCCAGCTCCGCCACCACCAACACCGTTAGAGCCTGGGTTATTACCACCGCCAGCAGCTCCTCCACCAGCAACAATTAGATAAGAAACCGAAGAAGCAGAAACTGATCCATACGTGCACCAAGTGCTACCATTCCAGTATTCAGCGAATCCAAGTGTGCTGTTAAATCTAGTTTGACCAGCTATAGGACTTGCAGGACGTTGAGCAGTAGTACCATTAGGTAAACTTATTGCTTCTGTATTTGAATTAGTAGTACTTGCAACACTACCAAGATTACGTGCTTTTGTCATGCTGTGTATGTTCCAGAAGAAGTGAATGTATGATATGTGTATCCACCAGAAGATGTAACAGTTCCACCAGTGCCACGTTGAGCACCTGAATATCTTATAATAATAATACCAGAACCACCAGCTGCGCCAGTTAAATATGGTGATGGATATCCACCGCCGCCGCCACCGCCGCCAGTATTAGTTGTTCCACTAATTGCAAGTGTATTTGAATAACCACCTCTACCACCTCCACCATTGCCACCTAGACCACCACTTGTATATCCAGATTGCTCTGTACCAGCACCACCGCCACCTGCATAGAAACTTCCATTTACCCACTGCAATCCAATACCACCATTAGCAACCGCTGAATTAGTAGATTGTCCAACAGCACCGGCACCGCCACCGCCACCACCAGAATAAGGAGAGGTATTGTTACTTCCAGTACCACCAGCATAACCTTGACCACCAGTACCAGATCCACCCGAAGCGCTATGTGCACCACCACCGCCACCAGAGCCACCAGAACGTCCAGCTTGAACAGACCAAGCACCACCACCACCACCAGCTATAGCAGTTTGTAAAAGACCAGTACCATTAAGTGTAGAGTTTGAGCCATCATTACCTACTGTATTTGCTGAATTAACAGTTGCTGCACCACCAGCACCAACAATAGTTGTATAAGTGGATAATGGTATGACAGTTGCTGTATTTGCTATGTAACCACCACCACCGCCACCACCAGAACCACCATTACCAGATCCACCACTTCCACCACCAGCAACTACAAGATACTCAATGTTATATGGGAAAGCTAAATTAACCCAAGATGTCCCATCATAAAATTCATAGTAGTTAACTGTTGTATTAAATCTGCACATGCCAGAAGCTGGAGTTCCAGGTCTTTGAGCACTAGTACCTGCTGGAAGATCTAAGTATCCAGTAGATGTATTAGCTTTATCTGAAATGCTAGCTGGTTGTAAAATAGTTGAAACTAAATTTGTTTCTGTTACAGCACCAGGAATATTTGGAATAGCATTAGCAACTGAGCTAATATAAAAAGATTCAGTAACAACTAAGTCATCAACTGATGCACCTGTTGCTAATACGATTGTAGTACCATTAGATGCAGTGAAGTCTGATGCACCTAATCGTGCACCATTTAAGTAAACTGCAATGAATCCTACTGAATAACTTGGAGGCGTGAATGTAGTTTGACCAGCAGTTGCAGTGAACTCAGTCACTGTTCTATATGCAGTAGTAACTACACCTGAAGCAGGAATACCAAGGTATCTTACTGAAATGTTTCCTGTACCTGAAGGTGCTGCTCCACCTAATGTAAGAGTTGTACCAACAACTGAGTATGTTGAAGGATCTTGTAGAATACCAGAAACTGAAACTAAAAGTGATGTAGTTCCTGCTGGTGCTGTACTTAATGTCCATGCAGTAGTAGATCCATTCCCACTGAATTGATCAGTTAGGAATGCTGCTGAATTTGGTTGATTACCTAAGTAACTCATGCTGTGTATGTTCCACTACTTGTAAATTTATGATATGTGTAACCACCAGATGAAGTGATTGTTCCACCAGTTCCACGTTGAGTTCCTGCGTATCTTAATATAACAACTCCAGAACCACCAGAGCCGGCGTAATAACCATCAGGTCCACCACCACCACCGCCACCAGTGTTTGCAGTTCCAGAAGTAGCTGTACCACCTCCAGCGCCATTACTATTATCAGTTGAACCTGCACCACCACCACCAACGCCTCCAGCGCCTGCAGTTGTACCACCAGTATGTTGTGTAGCACCGCCGCCTCCACCTGCATAATACGTTCCAAGTGACTGCCAATTTAACCCAGCGCCACCAACTCCACCTTGTGTTGATGTAGCATTTCCTCCGGCTGCAGCAGCGCCACCTCCACCACCTCCGATATAACTACCAGAAGCATATGCTGTTCCACCATTGTTGCCTTGTCCAACTGTTCCTAATCCGCCAAGTGCATATGCACGTCCTGCACCACCACCAGAGCCTCCATCTAAACCAATATAACTAGCACTAGTCGAACCTTCATATCCACCAGCTCCGCCACCGATTGCAATTAAAGAAATATTGAAAGTTGTATTTGATCCACTTCCAGCTCTTTGATTAGTATTATATGGTACTGGAGCACCACCAGCACCAATAGTAATAATATAATTATTTGGTTGATTTACAGAAGTAGTACCTGCTAAATATCCTCCAGCGCCACCACCTCCACCAGCAGTTCCATCACCACCAGATCCACCACCAGCAACGACTAGATAATCAATTGAGTAAGGTACACCTAAACTGAATTTAATCCATGATGAAGTCGTAGTATCATACCACTCTGGTGATCCAGTAGTCGTATTCATACGAATCATACCATTTGTTGGAGACGTAGGACGCTGCGCAGTTGTTCCAATTGGAAGTGACAGCGCATCAGTAGTGGCGCTACTGTCGATTGCTGCAGAGGTGATCTTGCTAATTGCCATTAGACAGTCTCTGTAACTTCAACCCAAGATGTTGTTGCTTCATCCCAAGCATAACGCTTGTCATCAGTTGGCATAGCAACTGGAGCATTCCATAGACAAGTTTCTTCGTCTAGAATCCAAGAAGCATAAGGCTTTGGAGGAATGAATGCGTCTAATTGACGATTATAATCATATCCAATACCTGCATAGTTCTTACGTAATGGAGTACCACCTAAAGTGTGCTCACCACCACGTGTGTTATATGATGTTTGAACCCATTCACCTGGACTTGAATCCACGAATGTATCAAAGAATTCTGGCTCAGCAACAATCACTTGTGTTACCTTACCGTCTACTACTTTAGCAAAATGTGCCATGCTTTATTTCCTTTAAAAATTATGCGGTAAATGTACCGCTACTTGTAAATGTATGATATGTATATCCACCAGCAGATGTAACTGTTCCACCAGTACCTTTTTGTGAACCAATGTAGCGAACAATTACAACTCCTGAACCACCAGCACCTGAAGGATAAGAAGGAAACGTATTATATCCCATTTCGTTTGTACCACCTCCTCCTCCACCAGTGTTTATAGTTCCATTAGTGCCTGTTGGAGCACCAGTACTACCACCAGCACCTCCACCGCCTGTTCCACCAGCACCACCTGTTCCGCCAGAAGCACCTCCGCCACCACCGCCAGCGTAATATGTTCCAAGAGATTTCCAGTTTATACCAACGCCACCAGCACCACCATTATTAGTAGACGTGCCATTTGTATTAGATCCAACAGCGCCTTTGCCACCTCCACCACCAGCTGGCAAATAATTTTGGGCACCACTAAATGTTAAAGACCCACCATTATTTCCTTGCCCTGATGTTCCTGAAGCTCCAGTTAATGAATTCCAACCCGCACCGCCACCTGAACCACCATTTTGAGCGCCAACATATCCAGTGCCTGGACTGTAATATGAACCAGTTCCCCCACCAATACAAGTATTATTAAAAGCAGTTGTATTTGAACCAGCGTTACTACCACCATCAGTTGCGCTATAAGCTGCACCACCAGCACCAATAACTATTGGGTATATACTTCCTGATACAAAAGATATAGTTGAATCAATTGCTCCACCAGCTCCACCGCCACCACCACCAACGTTAGGAGCTCTTGCTCCAGAACCACCACCAGCAACAATTAAATATTCACCTGTGTAAGTTAAAGAATAATTTGTCCACTCACTATTTTGATATATTTCAAGTTTAGATAAAGTTGTGTTATATCTAACCATTCCATTTACTGCAGATGCCGGTCTTTGTGTTGTTGTACCTGAAGGTACTGATAAAGATCCAGTAGATGTATTAGCTTTATCAGAAATGTTTGCTGGTTGCATTACAGCAGTGTGTAACTTATCAACTGTAACTACACCATCAGCAATCTTATTAGTCGTAACTGATAAGTCGTTTGGTGTAATAGCAGTTGTAATTGTTGAAACATAACGAACATAAATGTTGTTAGTTCCACTTGGAGGAGCGCTTGTAAATGTTAATGTAGTACCAACAATACCATAAGCATCTAAAGGCTTTTGTACAACGTTTTCAATAACAACGATAACATCATTGATTGATGATACTTGTCTTGATAGCGTAAAAGCGACAGTAGAACCATTACCATTAAAGTAATCGGTTCCAGATGTAAAGTTCTGAGATGTTGGTGTATTACCTAGGTATGCCATTTATTATGCCGTGATATTCAATACGCTTGTTACTGCGTCAAGTGATGCAGCAGCTGAACTAACAATCTTCAATACATCAGACGTTAGAAGAACTACTTTCTGATCTCCACCTACAATGACTAATGCTCCACCTACGGGAACAGTAGCACCTTTAATCAAGTAATAGTTTGTACCTGATCGTGTGAAATAAACATCAGCAGTAACTGGAGAGATGCTTGTATTAGCAACTGATAGACCAATGATTGTACATTGAGTACTAGATCCAACCGTGACAACAGTAGCCGCGGATGTTCCAACGTCTTTGTTTGCGTAACTTGTAAAAACTTCAGCCATGTTCTATTTATCCTTATCCTAAAGCGATTGCCATCGCAATGGAAGTTCCTTTTGTTGAGTATGTCGCAGCCACCGTAGAGTTAAATTTGCTTACGCCAATTGAACCATCAGGAATGCTACCTGTCCATGCAGTTGTTTGTGTTGTAGAGTCTGGGAATAATAACTCGCCATTGGATTTATATTGCCATGTCTTAGCGACTGTTCCACCAGTTCCAGTTTGAACATAAACATTACCATCATATGTACTACCAATCACAGCACCTAGTCCAACAGCAAAGCTTACATAACTTCCATCATAGTTACCACCAGTAATAGAGTTACCATCTGTACGTAAAGCTGATGTTAAGTGTGACGTAATGAAACCAGTATCATTTGTAAGTTGACTTACTGATGTTGGAATAGTACCTAATGCAGTTGTTACTGTAGAAGCAAAACTTGCATCATCGTTTAAAGCGGCAGCTAGTTCATTTAATGTATTTAATGCAGTAGGAGCACCATCAACTAAATTGCCAATAGCAGTTGTTACATATGATTGTGTTGCATAACTATTAGTTGAAAGGTATGTACCAACACGTGTATCAGTATAGTACTTATTAGTAGTACCTTCGCTTATTTGGTTTGTATTGATGCTAAGCGCAGTGATTTCGCCAGCGTCTGTTACGACTAGGCTAATACCAAACTGACCAATTTCATACGCTTTTGTTGTCATCTACTTTTCCGTAAGTGTTTCTTTAGTTATTTATTAAACTGTGCATGAATCACATTTGACCCATGATAACGTTGCCTCATCCCAAGTATCCATCTGATCACCAACTCCACTTGTGGTTAATTGAAGAGGATATGGAATTGGAGGTTCCCATTGACATGTAGTTGTATTTAATGTCCATGATGGATAACGTTGAGGTGGAATAAATGCATCTAGCTTTGCATTATATGTAAATCCAATACACGCAAAATTTTTACGTAGTGCTAATGATTGATCTTCTGATGGGGTATTAGTATTAGCAATATAATGGATTCCAGCACGCGTATTATAAGATGTTTGAATCCATTCACCTGGTTCATTATCAATGAACGTGTGGAAAAAATCTTCCTCTGCTACAATAACGTTTGTAACAATACCATTTTTAACTCTTGCGTAATGTGCCATAATATCCTTAATTAAAATGTTGTAACATCATATCTAATGACAACAATTCCAGAACCACCAGCACCGCTTGTAGTGCTTCCATCTGCCCAACCGCCTGCTCCACCGCCACCGCCACCAGTGTTTGCAGTACCAGATCCACCAGTGCCACGTGGAGAATTACCACCAGCACCTCCACCATGTGAAGCAGATCCACCAGTGCTTTGTCCACCACCACCACCTCCACCACCAGCATATCCAACTGATGAACCAGTGATAGAAGAATTTACTCCTGAACCACCTGCACTTCCAGTTCCTCCACTAGGAGTACCAGCAGTATAACCACCTGCGCCACCACCACCATAAGTTCCACCGCCGGGAGTACCAGCTCCTCCGCCTCCACGATAACCTTGGCAACTAGTGCCACTACCATTCAAACCTGTGCATGAACCGCCACCACCAGAGCCGCCACTTCCTGCAGTAGAGTCGCGAGTAGAACCACCACCACCACCGTATGCAGTAATACCAAATACTGAAGAGTCACCACCATTGTAACCAGCGTTGCCACCACCAACTCTTGCTCCGCCACCAGCACCAATAGTTACTGAGAAGCTTGTAGCTGATGCAGTATATGTAGATGCTGTACCACATCCACCACCTGATGATTCACCACTAACACTAGAAATATAACCTCCAGCACCACCGCCACCGCCGCCACAATCATTACCACCATTACCAACGCCACCTGATCCGCCACCACCAACTATTACATATTGACATACTAAATTAGGAACTGTATTAACAAACGTACTTGAACTATTGAATGTGTGTATTCTAAAATTACCTGATGTAGTAATAGATCCACCACTTGGCAAATCAGTTACAACTATACTAAAAGACCTATCTGCAGTATTACCAGCATTATCTGTAACGCGTGCTGTAAATGTATATGTGCCAGGTGATGCAGATATTGTTCCAGTAATAGCACCAGTAGATGAATTTAAAGATACACCAGATGGTAAACTACCAGATGCTATTGAATATGATATCGTAGATCCACCATCTGTGTCGGTTGCAGCAATCGATGTACTTAATGTTTTAGTAGTAAATTGTGTGCCTATAGTTCCAGATGCAGTACTCCAAGTTGGTAATACACCACAATCAATAGCATTATCTAATGTATACGTTAAACCTGAACCATTACTCACTTTAACTTTTAATGGTTCATTAGCAACAGTAAAATCTTGAGGAGTTGTTGCAGTTAATTGCGCTGCGCTTACCCTTGTGACAGAAGCAGCAGAATATTCTAATCCTTGTGCAGTAATAAACTTAACACTTGCTGTGTTATCAAATGAAGTACCATTAATAGTAATGGTTGTCCCCTGTTCACCATTATAAGCTGTAGGGGAAACTGATGTGATAGTAGGAGAAGGTGCAATGCCTTGCCAACCATCAGAAGTGTATTGTTCTAAGAAACCAAGTGTTGTATTATAACGAACATAACCCACATTAGGAGATGATGGGCGTTGTGCTGTAGTGCCAGCTGGAACATCAAAGAATCCTGTACTTGTATTTGCTTGATCACTGACTGCAGTTGGAGTAACTGAAACAGTTTTATAACTACCATCACCTGCTAAGAATGTAGATGCACTAGCAGTACCAGTTGGAGATAATGTAGCTAATGGCCCTAAAGAGGATGTGTTAGCCTTGGTACCTAATGCAGTTGTTATAGTAGTTGCATAACTTGCATCATTACCTAACGCTGCAGCTAACTCATTAAGAGTATCTAATGTGCTTGGTGCAGCATTAACTAAGTTACTAATTGCTGTTGAAACATATGTCTCTGTAGCAAGGTTAGCTGGTAAGGATGCTGTACTAGCAACTGTTACTTGTCCTTTAGCATTAACTGTTAAAACAGGAATTGCAGTTGATGAACCATAACTACCAGCAGTCACACCTGAATTATCAAGGATTGCTGCAGTAACTGCACCAGTTGCAATGTTCGAGGCTTTAATTTTTCTTGTCATATTATACAGTCACCGTTAATCTTTGACCTTTAATTGTTGTATTTGTATTTACTGGAGTAACCAATAAACGTAAGTTATTTCCTGAGATGTCTGCGTTCACAGTACCTAAACTAGCGATAGTCCACATAGTACCATACTCAGTAACATATGCATTTGTACCATCATGAATAACAAGCACTTCAGTTACATGGTAACCTAAAGTTGCATGAGACATTTGAACTAAAAACTTTGCACTTCTATAAGTAAGTTTATTTAAAGTATCAACTACTTGATTCGCTGTAGTTAATGTAAGAGTCTCATCAAATGGACCCAGTGAATCTACATCAATGAATGATGCTTTAGATAAAGATACTACTTCAATAGTTGAATCATCAACTGCAGTTGCTAATACAATAGATGTACCATTAGTTGCAGTGTAATCACTTCCATTAACAAGTCTTACACCGTTAAAATATACTTCAACCTTACCAATATCATATGCTAGTGTAAGACTATTATCATCTGCACCTGTGATAGTGTTTGTAGATGTTGTAATCGTATATACGTAAGATTGATACGCACGCAAATCTACGCTAGCAGACATATAAGAGTAAACTCTTATTTCAATGTCATCGCCTGATGCTGGAGCTGAGTTAAATGTAAGTACACGACCAGAGAAAGAATAATCACTGATGTGTTGTGTGACACCGTTAACAATAACGGTAATGTATTGATCTGCTGCAGGTTGTGAAGCTAGATTATATGCTGTAGTTGTACCATTGCCAACATAAGTGTCAACAGTGATTGTTAAATCTGCAACACTGCTTCCACCACCAGAAGCACCGATCTGAACGACCTCTTCTGAGACGCCATTGAATCGTTTAATGAATAGGTAGCCATCCGCCGTGTTAATGGCGATTTCACCCATCTCAATAGCTGACGTACTTGGTACACTACCACTTACGCTACTTCTTCGGTGTTGAAGCACTGTTGACATCGAACTCTTATTCTTCTTTTACTTCAGCTGAACTAAATCCTTCAGGATTAGGTGGTTCAACTGGATCGGTTTTTGGTTTAGTTAGTTCAGTAATCATTTTCTGAGCTAACTGCAATTGAGTTTCCAACATAACGACTTTGTTCATTAAATCTGCGATTGCTCTTTGTTGTCTTTCAATATAAGCATTCACAAATTCTTGCTGATCAATTTTCATACTATCTCCATAAAGTTAAAGGACCTACCAACTTATTTATGGTAGGTCCAGAACACTATATTTTAGTATGTGCCGCAGTCAATATGACCGAATGAAGGAACACCTGATGCGTTCATCTGAAGAACTTGACCAGTAACACCAAACACGTTAGAAGCATCTTCATTAACGAATGTAACTGCACCCGATCCGTTAGTTGCTAGGATACTTGTTGTTGTGTAGTTACCAGAAGTAAATGTTAAGCTATCAATTAATGCATTACCGAATTTGACGTTTGCTGCTGAACCAGAAATTACTTCTGAAGCATTAGTTGCATCTTCAATGAATGTAAATCTATTTGCTGAAGAATCATAACCAAAGAAACCTTGCTTAGCAGCAGTGCCATTATGCCATTGGAATAAGATACCTTTGTCCATGCCATCTGGTGAAGCAAGAGATGTATCACCACCAAGGATGAAGATTGGATCATCAACTGTAACTACTGTTGAGTTAACTGTAGTTGTTGTACCATTGATTGTAAGGTTACCCTCAATAACAACGCTACCAGCTGAGCCACTTGGATTTGGATCCAAGTACATAACACCACCAGATGTTGTACTGATTGTGTCATTAAGGATTTTAATCTTACCAACTTGCAATGGAATTGTTGTGTCAGTAAAGACCATTCCATTTTCATCAAGGTTAACGCGCTTAGTACCATCTGTATAGAACTCTAAGTCGTTGTTGTTTGCACCTGGTGTTGTTTCTGCACGAATGAATGTGTTTTGGTCAACGTCAATAACGCCACCAAGACCTGTCCAGTTTGAACCATCATAAGCTTCATAACGTGAGTCTGTCGTATTGAAACGAATCATACCAGCGCCAGGTGTACCTGGACGTGATGCTGTATTACCTACTGGAATCTTAACTGCTGTTGCAGAGTTAATGCTTGTAATGCCTAATGCATTTGGTGCAAGAACAATGTTACCATTAGTATCAGTAGATGAGATTGTATTGCCATTGATATTAATATTATCAATGTCTGCAGAACCAGTGATATCTAAATCACCAGTAAGAACTAAGTTTGATGTACTTGTATTAAACGTGAATGCTGAGCTATCAACTAATTCGCCAGAAGTACCAGCAAATAATACACGACCAGATGTTAGGTCTTCTACATTTAAACTTGCAAGAGTTGATTGAGCATCAACGTTTAGTTTACCAATCAATTGTAATTGGCTTGTTGCACCAGAACCAGTGAATACCATGTCAGTAGAATCTACCAACTCACCAGAGGCACCTACATAAACAACTCGTGTTGCTGTTAGATCTTCAACGTTTACTGAAGCTAATGTAGTTTGTGCATCAACATTTAACTTACCAACTAATTGTAGTTGTGATGTTGCACCAGAACCTGTAAACGCCATGTCTGCTGAGTCAACTAACTCGCCAGAAGCACCTACATATACAACACGTGTTGCAGTTAAGTCTTCAACATTTAATGAAGCTAATGTAGATTGTCCATCAACGTTTAGTGTACCAACAATTTGTGTATTACCAGTTGCATGAGCAACTGTAAACTTATTAACACCAACAATTAATGATGTACCATTGAATGTTAAGTTTGAAGAATCAACTAATGCACCGCCTGTACCAGCAAATGTGATACGACCAGATGTTAGATCTTCGATAACTGCTGAAGCTAAAGTAGATACACCATCAATGTTTAGTGTACCAGTTGCATGAATCGTACCAGTAACATCTAAATTACCTGTATAATTCGTTGCACCAGTAATGTTAACAGTTGCACCACCAATGTTGATTGTACCAAGTGTACTAACACCAATAGTACCAGTACCATTTGCTGTAACGTTAATTGCACCGTTAGCATCAGTTGAGCTAAGTGTATTACCATCAAGGCGTAGGTTATCTACGTTAAAGATATCAATCTTGCTATTTGCGTCAACAATAAGAGCTGAGCTTGCTGTAAGGGTACCAAGAGCATGGTCTAACTTACTTGTGAAGTAAGTACCACCAACTACTTCGATATTAGCGGCTTCACCGGCAATGTCTTCAGTACCTGTACCGATGTATAATCGGTCTCCACCATTTGAGAGTGTGCCCGTTAAAAATGAGTATGCTAACTCACCAGTGGCAAGCGCGGATGGTGAGCCGCTTACGCCCGAGTTCTTAATTTTAATAATTGTTGACATTAATACTTGCCTCCGATGATTTTTGTCTTACTACGTGGATGATCGACTTCTGCTTTTAGAACAAACTTTGCAGTTTGCTCATCATAGACCATCATCGCTCCGTCGCCTAATTGTGTTGCGTCGATGTCTGTTAAATCTAATAGACTCATTGACTGAATGCCAAGAGCCATTGTTTTTACCTTCAGGGTTTTGTCCTGATTTAGTTTGACCTTTAAGTCAGCCATAAATTACCTCGTTACGCGTGGTGTTACGGTAACCTGTCCTTCAACTACTCGAACTACAGGTGTGCCAGTTGTATGAACAATTTCAACATCATAAACATAACGACCTGGTTTCATAGTTCCGGTTTGTGTAGGACTCAATTGAATCTTAACTTTGCCTGGACCCTGTGAAGTCAATTTTGTGGTTGTGAAAGGATAAGACGTAGAGGACGTATAAGTCTTTCTGACTTGTCCTCTAATGGTGTAATTGGTAAGATCAATCGCATTACCAACGTTATCTTCTAACGTAATAGTAGATGAGAAGTCTGATCCCTGATCAATTACTAGATTTGCAACAATGGCCATTTAAAAGTCTTTACATATAAGGTTGTTCTGACTTATTTATATAAGTCTAGCTTTAGATTCGAGCAATAAACTCAGTATATGTCTCAATTAATTCACCATCATATTGCTCTGTAGCGAGTTTCACCATCTCATAAGTGTCTTTATCTCGTAGATCAAGATAGAATCTTATCATAATCATAGAATCATCACTATGATTAAAGACATTATGGTAGTGATAGGAATTAAACACATAGACTTTCCCAGTCTCATAGGTCTTCTCGAACGTTCTAGGTGACTCTTTAAAGTCAGATCCACGATACTCTGTATAACTTACAATAGAATACTTTGATTTTGCAGGCATTACAACGGGTAACTGACAAACAATCAACCAATCGGGTTGATATGCTTCTAATTGATGTGAATGCCAACCCGCAGTTGAGTGAGGTAGAATCTCTTCAATACGTGCAAGTAATTTACCACCTTTAAACTTTTCAAGAGTTCCATAAGTGTATGGCATAAAGTCTCTTAGGCCACTTTCAACAAAGTTACCTTCCCATGTTTCTTTTGGGTTAGAGAATATAGAACCATCTGTAGAATATAATGCTAAACTATTCCATGAAGTCTCAGTACCAGTATTTGCATAAGCAATGTATGGCATCAAAGGATATGGTAATTCTTTAATCTCTGCTAATATCTTATTAGCATCAAATGTTAATGGTAACTCAAGGTGAGGAATCCTATTAAGTTTAGTCTTCAATGTATTCACCTTTGTATTCATCAACTGCACGTTCCATGATTTGATAAACTTTAGGATCTCTTATATCAGCAAAGAATCGTATCGTTAATCGTTCTTGTTCATGGTCATAATTAAAAACATTGTGATAATGATATGCATTAAAAACAACTGGAGTTCCAGGTGTATATGTTGATTCATGTATCTTAACTTTAGATGTACTAAAGTCTGTCATTCTATAATCTTTATTACTAATGACTGAGTATTTAAAAAGCGCAGGGATCTTAATTGGCAATTGAATAATCATCATTGTTTCAGGATGTGATAATTCAAATACATGATTATGCCAACCCATAGTTGCCTTAGGTCTTATCTCTTCGATTCGAGCTAATGCTTTACCAGCACCAAGATCGTCGATAACTTGATACGTATAAGGTAAGTATTCACCTAATTTAGTTTTTGTAAAGTGACCCCATATTCTTTCAAGTTCACCTTCACCAGCACCTTCAAGTTTATTACACTTATAATCACCATCATTACTATACAAAGAAAGATTCTTCCATTTAGTAACTACATGCTCATGATTAGCTTGCATTGTTGCTTCATAGTCATGAAGTTCTAAAGGCATAGTACGAATCTCATCTTCAATCTTCTTAGCATCATAGCTATATTGAAGAGGAAGATGAGGGATACTATTGAGTTTAGTTACTAATGCTTTTATGTTCATTTATAAAGTCTTGGTAGAATGTACGCACTTGATATAGTTTATCGTATTTAGGGGAACTCGTAGTGTGCCATTTTTCAATACGTTGTTTAAAGTCATCAACCAAATCGTCGGGTATGTCTAAATCTAATTCTAAACCTACATCAATTAAGAACTTAATGTAATCTTCTTGGAAGACTGAGATACATGATTTAAAGATGTATGTAAAGTCAACTGATGTTTCAGTGTATGGTAAATTAAACTGTCTAAAGTCTGTAATGTCTTTTCTATTACCAGATATAAAGTCATACATCTGATCATTAAGATTTTTCATAGCTAAAGCATATTCATTATCTTTAGCATTCATGATATTCTCATAGATACGTTCAAAAACTATAGAAGGCTTTTCAAGTTTACCGATATCGATGTTATGTTGTACAACCTTCTGAGCCATACCAAACATTTCAACGTTATCGATAATCCAATAGTTCATGAAGAAGAACTCAGTGTAATCTCTACGAGTAAACCCATTAGCTTCTACAACAAACTCTACATCTGATAAGAATTCTTCATCTGCTGATATATGGTAACCATCAAAGTTCTTAATATCATCAAATGCATAACTATTCATTCTTGACTTACCAATGCAAGTCTTTACAGTTTTAATATTATGTTCTTTGATATAGTTTGGATCATATGCTGGTGAGTCTGGTAAGAACAACCAAATGTAACGTTCTAGACTATAACCATATTCGTATTGAATATTAACTTCATCATAGAAGTCTTTTCTAGTATAACCAGGAAGACCCATCATAAACTCAAAGTCTGATCTTACACCATACGTATCAAACAAGTATTTTGCAAACTCAAAATCTTTTTCACGAGGAATATCAGTTCTTTTAATATTCTTTAAGACTTCATTGTTGAGAGTTTGTAAACTTAACTTATATCGTTCAACAACTTTAGATCTTGCAAGAGGTTCAATAGTCGCCCATCGTCTTTCTTGCTTTGATTTAGTCATACCATATATTTCAACGTGGTTAGGTAAACCAAAATCGTTCTTTAAAGATTCAATGTATTTTGAAACATCTTCATCTTCTTTGTAGATACCATAATTAGCATCTAGGATTTGTATTTGTTCAATGCCTGCTTGTGGAATATAATCTAAGTCAGTAAGAATTTGATCCATTGGTCGACGAATAACTTTACCACCAACGCCTCCACCCCACTCGCAGAACACACACTCGTACGGGCAGCCGCGAGTAAGTTCAATTGGAAGTACTAATGGAACGTTATGTTCAAGTGCAAGATCTTTACACTTAAATAGAATATCTTCATTGCCTGGAATTAAAGCACCAGGAAATTGGAAGTCAATCTTGTTTGGGAAATACCCACGGCCAGTTCTATGAATTGCAAATGCAACTTTCTTCCAATCAATATCACCTTCAACATATTGATCTAGTAAGTCAGTCATAAACCATTCACCATAAGATGTAGGTTCACATATTGCATCAACAAACTTATGACTAAAGAACCAATCTAGTTTATTGTGAGTAATCCCTAAGTGTGGACCACCAATAACTACTATTCTTTTAGGATTACGTTCTTTTAATTCTTTAGCAATCTTCATGATTGCCATGTGACTCCAAAGATAACTAGAGAACGCGTAGATGTCAGAATCTTGTTTATCGTAATGATCTACAATCTCATTATATGAAACACCTTCAAAATTTAACACAGGTTCACACCACTCAACTAATTGAGGATGCTTACCATTCTTATTATAATAGTTCTTAAAGTTTAACCAGTTGATAGGTAATCGTTGAACTGGTACTCGTAAGTCTATATTAAGAAAAGATATTTTTATGGATCTTTTGTGTTGCTTCAACATAATTTGTTTCATTATTAATTCGTATAATTTCAGGAGCAATCTGCTTCATTAGAACGCAATGTTCTTCAACCATATTATGTATCTTTAAATCTTTAATGGTTTTCTTGCATCCATTACAAATGTTAAACATTGGACAACCAACACACTCATCTTTTAAAGCAAATAATTCTGGTGCATCTTGTAGTGGTGTAATAAAACCACCTTCTTTAACTTCTTTAACAAAGTTGATAGGATATTCTTTATCATCTCCCATTGCACCACAAGAATAATAATCACCTTCTGGATTTAATGCTCTGATATGATCATCGCAATTACGAGCTTGTGGACATACATTTGCAATGCCACTTATTCGTGTCATCATTTGCTTAGTATTAAATTCCCAATGCCATAAGTCTTTATTATAGATCTCAACATATGTTTCATAGATCTTACTTAATTGATATGGCTTTGATTGTTCTCCACTTGCCATAGCATAATTAAGTTTACATTGCACGTCCATCTTTTTAGCGAGTTCGACATGTCTTATTGCATGTTTTTCGTTCTCTTCAGATATGACGGCAATGAAACCAGGTCGATAGCCAATATGCTCAAGGAACATATCGCTAACTTTCCAAAAGTCTTTCTCAGTATAAACACGAGAGCCAGTAATCATACGACCTAAGCCATATTGAAAACTAGTAGTAACACCAACTCTTGGATGTTTAAATAATGGCGCCCACATCTCTGGCTTCTTATAGAAAGCCCAGAGGTTTGTAGTTAAACCTAATGTTGTGGGGAGATTGTTTGCATCAAGATAGTCGAGTATTTTAAAGTAATACTCAGGCTTCATCATTAAGGGATCACCGCCGTTGACGATGATTGTATTAGTGTTTGGGAAACGCTTTAAAAAGTCGAAGATCTTTTCGTGATCTAATGTAGATGCTTTATCTTCGACTAGTTTTGTTGACGAACAGAACGTGCACTTAAAGTTACATAGTTCCGTTGGTTTGATTATTAATTCCATATTTGCTTAACCATGATGTATCGTTATAGTGTCTAAAGACTTCATTCCAGAAAATAGGATTTAATGAATCAAAATTGGAGATGCTTGGGAAAAGTAATTCTAATCTTGCAGGAATCTCAGGATTCAATAAGTACTTTTCAATGAATTCGCGCTTAGTCATCTCAGCAGCAGGTGCCCATAGATTTATGTATTCGCTTTCAGAAAAGTCATTCTCATTCACCACATTAAAGTAATGATTTAGATAATCAAAGTCAAATACTTCTTTAACCTTAGGCAATACTTTATTAGGTAAGAACTCATCTACTTCAAATGAGTTAATGAATAACTCAATGAACTTAGGATCTGATAAATTTTCAATAGTGTATTGAGTATCAGTCAACAATGCTGGTAATGTTTGCTCAGCATACTTAGCACGGAATCCTGGTGTTCCATCCCACATCTGGGTTGCACGGTCAACGCAATATTCCATAGCAACTGCATCACCAAGTAATGCATTAGCAAATGCAAGTTCAAGTCTGTGTTGAGTTACTGTAGGTGAAAACTTTGAAAATGTTTTAGGCTTTGCTTGGTCTAATGTCAATTCAGTTTTAAGAACTGTTCTATTACCAGTAACAAACAATCCATAGATTGAGTTACCTAAGCCAAAGTTTTCTTTAGTAACATCAAATGCAAACATTTGATCAACTGCAGTTTTAGGTAAGAAGCCTCTAAAAAAGAAGTAATAGATGTAAGTAAAGTATTCGTTGTCTGTATAGATTACAACCTTTTCATTATTATAATCAGCATGGATCTGCTCGAATAATGCATCAATCTCAGTTGTTGTAATAGTATCATGTTTACTAATGATATCATAACTATGTTCTAAGTTAATATCATTGTCAAATGTATGAGTACCAATCCAAACTTGTTTATGATCTTCTACAATTGTGTTTGTAGTTGAAAGATAACAATTGTCAAATAAGAAGATCATGCTAGGATACCTAATGATTGAACTTGTGGTGTAGTCATTTTCATAACTAATCTTAACAACCAGATATTAATTTTATCTGGCATGTTTCTATTTGCAGAAAGTAATAACAAGAATTGAGGATCTTTAATCAAAGTTGTTACATCATTAGTCTCATAATAATTCTTAATTAAAGTATCTGTAAAGAGAGTAACTTCTTTACGCATCTCGTCATATAGATGTTTCATTGATGCTACAGTTTCGTAATTAAAATTACTTTCATTAATTACCCAACCAGCAGCTTCTTTACGTGATAAAAACTTAACACGTGCTTCGTCAAAATGTGAATATACGTAACGGTCAACTAGATCTTTTACATTGCCAGTTTTACCGACCATTAGTTTAAATTCAATGCCTGCATTTTCAATAACCCAAGCTTCATCTAATCTAAAGTTAAGCACTAATGGAATATCTTCTAGATTGAATAATACATTTGCTATCTTATTGAACTCTGCTTTAATAGTATCTGATTCAATAATCTTAGCACGAGTTTTCATTCTAATAGATTCGATCTTTGCAGCATCTAAGAAAAACTCTTTTGTCAAATATTTCATTTGAGTTTTTAATAAACCTGCAAAGAAACTAGGATACTCTTCTGAATCTGAGTAGATAACAACCTTAGTAGTTCTTTTAACAACATTCTTTAATAGACCGCTTTCAATGAAAGCTTTATATGTCTCAAAGCGACCTAAGCACTCACCTTTATTAGTGTGTGCATAATAGAAACTATTCTCTACGTTAGCTCCGTAAACTTTATAGTTTTTACCAACGATAATGTAATCATCTGTTGGATTGAATACTATGTCTGGGTAAACATATGTAGAATTAAATAAGTGTAACATCGGCTTCTTCGCATATTTGTTTAAGTTGCTCAGTTGAGAATGTTTGATCCATTATCATCTTAAGTAACGGGAATAATACACAATCTTTTGAAATAAAAGATATTAATTGTTGTCCAGAGTAGATTGGTCTATCAAAGTAATGTTCAAAGTATTTCAATCTACCAAAGTCTGGTAAGTTAGAGTAATAGTAACTATTAAACGTTTCATTTGAATATAGATTAACAAATGTTTTACCAACTTCTACTTTATCAACAACAATGTTATTTGTTATGTGATCACCAAGTTGTTCTTTATATGCAGAAAGATTTTTAATTGCATATAATAATGTTCCATCTAGAATATCAATTACTTCACGAATTAAGTTGGTATTAGCGTCAACGTATTTCACAATCTCATCATTAGTCATTATTGCTTTAGATAAGAATGGCGCATCTAAATCAGACTTATCAACTAGTGTTAAGTTGTAACCCTTATAGTGAAACAAAGCTTTTAATAACGTTGCTTCAAATTGTTCTATATGCACACATGATTGATGTTTAATAAACTCAGTAAGAAGAACATATTTGTCTTCAGTACTAACTTCACTAAAATCAATATCAATGTTTTTATACTTTAAATTACTAAAGTATGTGATGAAATTCTTACCTTTGATCTTTGAGTTAACATAATCAATTTTAGGACTATCAATTTCACCTGTAATAATCTTACGAAGATTATCAGAATCAAATGGTACAATAAACATCAAATACTCCCGTGACAACTTCCATGACAAGAACTATGACAATAATATTCAGAGAATGTAAGTGTAGAATTTCTATGACCAGCAATAGTGCTCGATAAATTACTTACAAAAGCATCAATACCACCTGCAGTAATTGTATTACTTGCAGATACATTATTAACACTTACATCATCCATACTACGTTGGAAGTCTGAACGTCCAGTTGCAGTAATTTGTGTATCATCATAAGTTACACCATTGCTACCTTGGTTATTATAGTAACGAATCAATCTGCAATAGCGAATTCTAGATAATGCAACAGAGTAATTTCTAAACTGATTTACAATCGTTGATGCAGTAATAATAGTATCACCAATGTTTGGATCTAATTCACCAACGGCTTCAGAACCACCTTGCGCAGGATTATTTGAACCATAATCGTTTGATGCGCCAGGATTGAATGGATGACTACCAGCCGACCAAACAATCAAACTATTGATTGAATTGCGCGCAGCTTCGAACTGGTCTACAATATTAGCCTTTGTTATATTATCGCCTGCAGTAGTCATTACTTTCCTTTAATTTCTTCATTAATGTTTTTGGTGCTGCACAAATATCTTCTTGCCATTTCAATTGATGACAATCGCTATTACATATATCAAAAACATCACATGTATAGCAACGTGGATCTCTTTCCATCTCACATGATATATTATTTATCCGACCTCGAGAACCTAATAACATATTGATGGATTGATTGATATGTCCAAATGCATTATCAACTGCAGCATTCGGGCAACCAGCAACTCCACCATCAGCGTTAATAGTAAAGATCTTTTGCTCGCAATCTCTACATCTAACTCCACCATGTACACCTTTACCTATTGAAAGATAAAGGCCTTCTAATAATACATCTTTATAATGAGGTTTAATATCATTATAGACTTCATGCATTCCAATAAACCAATCATCTAATTCTCTATTAGAAGGGAAGATGTCTTGGTTATCTAATGCATTACCATCATATGTTAATCTTTCAAACTGTACATAGTTAACACCTAAAGTATTCAACCAATTCGTTAACTCTACTTTATCCATCTTAACAAGAGCCTTGTTAAGTGACACATTTAATGTTATATTGTGTCCTCTATCAACTACAGTCTTTAAATTCTTTCTCCAAAGTTCTTCTTGCTTTGCATTTGAAAACCGGATATCTTTATCCCAGCTTGTGCAAAATCCTTTTTTAAAAACTTTGTCAAAGAACTCTAAATGTTCTTCAGTTAAATTAAACGTCAAATTAGTTGAACACGTCCAACTAATGTTTGGCCATAATGGCGATACCTCTTCATACACTTGTAACATATCCTCAAGTGGAGCCAAGAATGGTTCTCCACCATGAAATATAATCGATCCTGTATTGAAAGTTGGACACACCTCGTGCATCCTTTTAAACCAATCAATAGTTGTATCAGGATTGAAGTATATCTTCTTGCCATTGATACCATTGGTAAAACAATGTTGGCAATTAAGTTGACATGTTTCAGTCGTCTTTAAATATACGACTAAGTCTTTTGGTTTTAATAATCCAGAGACATCTACATTCTTATAGAATTGTATAGGTTGTTGTGTCATTAATCATCATTATAAAATTACGCATTCAACTAACTTCTCGCCAAATTCCATGTGTGTTTCTAATGCAACTGCAATAGGGTTAACATGGCCAAAAATTGCAGTGCCATCGGCAGTAGCCATAAGTGATTGGCCTTTAGCAATAGGACCTACCACACGCACAGGTACACGACCTTTAAGTGCAATTGCTTGTCCATCAGCATCTCTATTCATTAAGAAAGCTGGCTTTTCAGATATAACACCAACAGCTAATTGTCCACCAACGAATGATTGAGTGCATTCAGCACCTTCAGCCATAGAGACTACCATCACTGTACCAACAGCATATTCTTTATCTGTTGTATATTTTTCTGCTAAGTCGGCGTATCGTGCAGTAGTTGCAGTACCGTAAAAAATGTTACCAGTAATACTACCAGCGCCATCACGTAATGTAATTGTGTTTGCTGTTGCTGCAGTTGCAGTATTAAAACCATCTAATAAGTCAGCATCTAAACCTGAACCAGCACCATCATTACCTGAGTGCCAAGGCGTATAACCTAATGCAGTAGTTACATCAGTACCACTTAATGCAGTACCAGCAGTTGCTCTGCCCTTTGCATCAACTGTAATCTTTGTATATGTGCCAGCAGTAACACCAGATGTTGAAAGAGTAATAGCACCTGTTACGTTTGCAGATCCATTAAATGATGTAGTGTATGTAGCATCACCAGTAATTGAGATACTTCTTGCAGTTGCTAGAATAGTAGCACTATCAGCATTACCTGTTAGATTACCTGTTACGTTACCTGTAACTGGACCATAGAATCTAGTAGCAGTTGCAGTTCCAGTAAGAACTAAATTACCTGAAGAATCAAGCGTTAACTCATACGTATCTGGAGAATCAATCTGTACTCGGAAAGCATTACCACCTGTATTAAGGTCACCAGTAATTGCTCCAGCTCGTACTTCATTAACAGCATCAACTAAATTTGTTGCTGTAGTTGCTAGGGTTGCAGCATCACCAGCGAATGCAGATAAGCTATTGCTTTTAACTCTCCATTCTTCAAAGGTGTTCTGTTGCGTAACGTTGATTAATGCCATATTAGCTTACTCTCTTTAGAATTTGTTGTAGCATATTCTTTATATCACCAACTTCGTCTTCGAGTTTGGCAATTCTTTCTTTATCTTCCCTAGCTTTAGCAGCTCTCTCAATAGCTGCAAGATATGCGGTTTGGTTAGTATTAATAACCGCACCGGTTCTCATATCTTTTTCTAGGCTCTTATCATCAATAACTTTTGCTCTCATAATCTTATTTATGTAGCTAACGCGATCACTCTAAAGTCACGAATACGAGGAACTTTAGAACTGTTCTGTGACTTCAATACAATCTTAACTGCAAGTAAAGTGAATGGTGTTAAACTTTCGTCTAAGTATTCATAATCTTTAAATGTAGATGTGTTTTCTGTAGTTAATGGAATCACTTGGCTAGTTGCTGCAATCCAAGGTAACTCTTCAAACTTCTGATCTGAACCAGCAACTTGTGTCTTGTAATATGTTTCAATAGTTGAACCATCTGGACGATTAGCTGAGAAGATAATCTTCAAAGCAGTTGCATTAAGATCTAAAGTAATCTTACGTGTAATGTAACGGCATAGTGCAGAAGCACCTGTTGGAGATAATTCAGACACATATGATTTAACTTCATTCTTACCAGAAGCTCCACCACCAACTGCTTGAGGATTGTCAACGCGATTAGCAATACAGATTGCTGACATACGTTCCAAGTCAATCATTGGAGATACGTTATCACTCTCAGTTGTTAATGTACCTTTTAACCAGAATGAACGAGCGCCACCCAGTTTATTAGTTTCATTTACTGTAGAAGCAATCATATATGGACGATCAGTTGTGTAGTTATCATTTAAGATAGTTGCACGATAATCTGATGAACCGTCTAATGTATAAGCTGCTTCAGTACCTGCTAATGATTGTGAAGTTGTTAAACGGATACCCCAATCAGTACGTGTATCTGGGAACTGAACAATTGAAACACTTGGTTGCAATACGTTGATTGTCTTATTCTCAGTTGCATACACTGCAGCACCGCCAGAGTTACCTGTAGCAGTAGCGTTAGTAGATACAATGAATGAGTACCAATCTTGTTCAGCAGCAGTAATTGTTTGTGTAGTATTTAGTTGTGCAACTGGAATACCATTAACATCTGCTGCAACACCAGAGATAATCACACTAGAGTTAACTGGCATGCCATGATTCTTGTGGAATACACGAACTACGTTGCTTGAACTTGTAGTGTAAATTGGATTTGCAAACAATTGACGTAATGGAATGTTAGCATTGTTAAGTACAACAGTTCCAGTAACAGTTGTATCGAATGTTGCACGATATAACTTATACTTCAAGTCTTGCATTTGGTCTGCATTCCATGTAGAACCGTTTTGTGACTTGAATAATACACCAGTTGTAGGTTGCTTAGAGATACGATTAGTTGTACCAATTTCATTCTCACCTAATTGAGCAATCCACATCTTATATGCTTGTGAGTTCGCTAAGATAACGATTGAGTACTCTTGTCCTTGATTTAAATAAACCGGAGCTGGGAATGTAAATGTTGTTGCGACTGTTGCATTTGTAGATGTTACAACTGAAGATGCTGGTAATGTAACTTGACCAAAACCTACAACAGTAGTAGTTGGATAACCATTATCAACTGTACGAATTTGTACTGTGATAGGAATGTTAGCATCTTTGTCTGAGAAGAAAAGATCTAACTTAGTAAGCATAATACCACCTGGCTTATCAACCAAGAATGTTTGTGCCAATGGATCCCAACGCTCAGTATTAACGAATGTGTTAATTAAACGTGAGTTAGTAACTGTACGTGTTTCTGAAACGTTTGTTTGTTGTAAACTTGGTGAACGTAGAGAAACTTCTTGTAAAGTCTCTGTTAAACCAGATGCTGTGTAAGTAGCTTGTGAAGAACATGTTGCTGCTTCAAAGTTATTGTTTACATCATCTGATAAACGGAATGTACGATCGCCTGTACGGAACTTAATTGCTGAAGTGTTAGGAATGTAGAATTCACCAAGCAACTCACCAGCTGCATTAGATACTAAAGCATTAGTTGCATTAGTAATATCTGTTGCAGTTAAGTCTGGATGACGTAATGCTGATGTATTTGGTTCTGCATCTACTGGTGAATCAGAGAAACGTGTGAAAGTAGTAATTGGTTTACAGAAGTCACCGACTGGAATACTTTCAAAGAATGGATACATTCTTGTATTTGGCTTAAGACCAATAACCTTAAACTTAACACGACGTGAGCGGATGAATGGAATCATACGTACGTCTACAACACGTTCACCTAGTGATGATTGAATTGTATCAGGAGCTACAGAGGTACGAATACCTGCACGAGCTTGAGCTGATTGAATAGTCTCAATAACATCAGTCTGTGTTGTTCTCCAGTTAGAACCTGAAGTAACAGAAACGTTATTGCTTAATGAACGACCAGTCCATTGAGTTTGCCATTCGTTCCAAACAGTTCCAAGAACACCTGAGCCATCATCGAGGAAGTTAACTACATCAAATAAACCTTGGTTGTCAACGATCAACTCTGGACGTGATTCAGTATCTTTCCAGTCATCTGAACTTGGAGAAAGATCCATAATACCAACGAACTTAATAACATCGAATGGGTTAACAAACTCTGTACGTGAAGCTGATGGTTGATCAATGTAAGTTGAATGTGTGTATGGTAATGTTAGAACATCACCTGTCTTTTGAATATTTGTAGAAGAGCCAGAAGTGTAAGCTAAGCGAACAGTGTCTTCATAGAACTGAGGACGAGCTTCACCACGTTCAGCATCAATAGAAACGTGGTAGTCAGCATCGCCTGGATTACCAATGTTGTGTCCATAGAATGGATCTACAATAAATCCGTTCTTAAATCTGTCAACGTTGTTTACATCGCGGATTTGTAAGTCAGCTGTTTCTTTTTCAAGCAATGAAAGAGAAGTATAGTACTCAAGGTTCTTAATACGTTGTTCTAAACGACCGATATCACGCATTGTGTAACGACGATTATCAATCAACTTAGGAATAACATCTTGTGGACCAAATGTGTATGGCTTTAGAGCGATCTCATAAAGAACCATTGCATCATCTGGATCTTTAGGTGCATTTGGATTTAAAGATGAAACACCTTTAACTACACCAAAGTTACCCTTAGCATCTAGGTAAAGTTTATCAATACGTGCTAAGTAAAAGTCAAAGTCAGTACGGATGTTATCACCAATACGTGGAATTTCAACTAATGAAGCACCAGTAATGTTGCTACCTACATCGTTAACGAATGAAGTGCCATCATCACGTACACGTGGACGGAAGTCTAATGTATCACGTAATGTGAATGATTCGAAACGTGACTGATATGTTGGAATATAGTCATAAGCAATTTGGCCAGTGTATGAGTCTACTGAGAAGTAATCACCAGCACCATGTGTGAAGTAATCAAACACAACTAGTAAACGACCAGTTGGAGCAGGTTGACCTGTCTTAAGTTTGATACGACCAATGTCATAGAAGTTATCACGTTGACCATTATCTAATTCGTAACGATCTGTAACGTTCTGACTTGATGTAGTAGCATTAGTGCTTAAACTTGCAGACATATAAACATTCTTCAATGTAAAGATGTCAGCTTTACCTAAACTATCATAGTTACCAGGTGTTGAATTTGGTGAACTGATGTTTAAGTTATAATCACTTACTAATGTTTTTTGTTTCTCAATTGCTTCTTGTTTATAGATTGTAGCAATTAAAACGAATGCTTGAGTAGTTAAACCAAGGTCGTCTAATTTAATAAGAATGTTCTTACCAGTAGGTGTACCTGATAGTACAACACGTGATCCACCACCACTACCAGTGTATGCTGAATCCAAGTTAAGGATTGCACCATTATCAGTACGCACCATCAAGAAGTCTTTGCTTGAGTATGGTGTAATAAACTGTTCATTAACACCAGCAGTCAATTGAACTTGTCCGTTAGCTAATGTACCAGTGTAAACACGACGTACTGAGTAGTTGGTATCAATTGTACCACCAATGCCACGAATTGTTTTAATAACATCGTAAGGCATTTTAACTAATAGGTCATTAGTGCTTGTGTCTTGCAATACTGCATTACTAGATTCTAATACAATATTAGCAGTTGTTGGAGGAGTACCTGCAACATACACTGATCTAATTGAAGAGAAGTTTTGTCCACTGTTCATCTTAATGTCAAATAAGAAGAAACGGTAAACAGCTGCAGAGTTACCTAATGTTCCAGAGAAGTGCTCAACAGCACGAACACGAGCAGTACCCAATTCAGATCCTGGTGCAGTACCACCTGTTGAAACAGTTGCACTACGTAATGAAACGATTGGGAATGCAGTTAAGTTTGGAGCACCATACAATGAAGTGATGTTAACATATGCACCAAGGTTAAATGGAATAGCAACGTTATTGTCTGAAGAATATTCACGTGATTTGTCAACTGGAATATAGTTAGTTGCTAATGTTTCAATCTCAAAGCCACGAACATAGGCTTTTCCAGATTCCATACCAATAGCTAACTTAGATTCTACACCACCATCTGCTGATGCAAAGATACCACGATTAGTAGAAGTCTTTAAGTGCTCACGTACTTCGATATTGAATGACTTAACTGTATAGTTACCTGATTCGTCAAATGTACGACGAGCCAATGTTTCTTCAATAACTGAATAGTTTGTTGAGCGTACTTTTGAACGTACAACGCCTGCTTCAACTTGCATGATCTGAACGAAGTCAGCAGTAGTTGCAGAAGGAGCTTTTTTAGTTAATGTTAATGTAAGGCTAAAACGATGTGCACCTGGTGCTGCATAGTTAGGTGATCCATTAGCATTATCATTTAATGATGAGTCAGTCTGTGATGTAATAACAGTTTGACCTACAGCAAAACCAATTTTATATGTTGGTGTTACTGAATACTTTTCTAAAATAAGTGTTTGGTCTTCAACAAGAACAAACATATCTGATACGAAGTAGATACCACGAGCAACTGAAACTGCTGAACCAAATCCAACAGTGCCAGTGCCAGTTTTTACAGAAGCTTCACGAAGGTTTGTACCATTAGAGATTATCGTTTCACCAGCTGTAAACAATTTCGTAGTGTTATTAGTACCTGAGTTAGTGTACTTAACAAATAGTGTAATTGGATCTGATCCAGATGTAGCAGCAACTGAAACAACCTTAGCAGTTACGCCAGATGTTTGACCAGTAATTACAGTATCAGTAAATTCTGATAAGTAAGTTGCAACGTCTGTTGAGTTAGGTGCAAGGTCATTAACTTTAATGTAACCATATTCTAAATCTAATGTTACGCCACCTGGAATAACCATTGCGCCTTCTTCAAACATATGACGACCAAAACGAGCAACTTGCTCATTAATGATTGTCTGCATTTGAGTAAGTTCACGCGCTTGTACAGCAACGCCTGGACGATATAGCACACGATAAAATTTCTTATCGTCCGCGTAATCATCAAAATATGGATCTGAGCTATAGACCTTAAGTGTCATATTATTTTCTTCTTTATTTTAAATTACATCTCAATAACTAGACGTACATCTTCTGTTTGATTAGAAGCACGATTAACTGGACTTCTGTTTTCTATATACACTACGTCACCAGAATACTTTTTAACTTCTGCATTAGTAATGCTTGAGATAGTAGCACTAACTGCGCTTTGTGTAATAACTTCACCAGATTGGAATGCGACATAACCAGTTGTATCGTTTTGATAGACTTTAACTAATCCACTTCCAACGCTAACTACTAATCCTTTAGCACCTGATGTACCACCAGTAACTTCAGCATCTTTTACAAATGAACCACCAGTTGTTGAACCATGATTCAATACAGTTAATGCAGATTTAGTTGTTGATGTAGCAATTGTTGTTGTACCATAATCGTATGGGTTACGAACAATACCTAATTGACGGTAATCGTTATCGATGATAAAGTCACCAGAGCCATCAGCACCTTCAAGTAAAACTTGAGTCATTACATAGAAACCACCAAGTTCAGAAATTGGATCTGAACCATGACCACCTTTTGGTGTGATTACTGCTCGTGCAGTTGCTGCAGTTGATGGAGTTCCACCACTTAATGTTACGATTGCTTTGCTATAACCAGAACCAACTGCTGTCATTGTAATACCTGTTACTACACCACCAGAAATAGAAGCAGTTGCAGTAGCACCTGTGCCATCACCTGTAATAGTAACTGTTGGTGCAGTTGCATAACCAGCACCAGCATTAATAAGTTTAACTCTATGAATAGCACCAGCAATTGATGCTGCTTGAATATTCCATTGAATAGAACCATCATCTGAAGCTAATACTTTAACTGGAACGAATGAGTTAGTTAAGAATTTATTAACATCATTACCAGCGATAGTAAACATAAACTTCCAACGGTAACCATCACCTAATGGAGTATTTGAAATTGTTGTTGCAGTACCTGTTGGCTTAACAACTGATGCGCCAGCACCAGCTTGGATACATTTGTATACGTTAAGTTCGTCTGTAACAACGTAATATTGTTTAGTAGATAATGCTGAATCTAAATCATCATACTCTGAGTATGCTGTACCAGAAACCCAGTTATATCTTGGAGCACAATGACTAATCTGAGATGAAGCAATACGCTTCAACGCAATAGCATTTGCCCAAGCATCATACTCATCAAACTGACGATCTGCTGGAGTTGGAACTGATGTATCAGATGGAGACCAAGCCTGAGCTCTTGCCACAAACAAATAATAACTATTACTTGAGTTACTGATGTCTGTGATCAGATTTCTGGCGTTCTGATAACGGAATTTTGTTGTGATAATTGCTGGCATTTAATGCGCCCCTTTAACTGTGTTGTATATTAAGTATTTATTAGAGTTATATCAGCCGACAATATAGTATTTGTCTTACCACCGGCAGAAACGACTTCAATTGCTAAGTCTGCATAATCCGACATTGGACTAGCATTAATAAATTTAGTTTGTTCAAAATAGAAATAATTTGGTCCAAGAGCATTTAGTCTTGGTTCTTCTTTTACTAAGAACATTGTAACTGTAAAGCTACGATGACTTCCATAAATCGTACCAAGGATAAGTGGTAACTTACCTTCTTGTGGATCTACGAATCCTGGAGGAATTTGTGAGTAACGCTTATTAGCAAGTGATTGAACTAACACTTGTCCAAAGAACGCAAATCCTGTTGGATGTAATAACTTCTTTACAGCATCTTGCCAATAGTCAATTGTTTGACCTGTCTTAATAACATAAGAGAAGTTCTGATAGTACCTACTATCCTGAATGTATTTTTTATCTGAGATAAAACCATCATTACTTACATAACGATTTTGTGTTTGATCCCATTTACCATCAGATGGTTTTAATAAGTCTACGCGTGGATAGTACAATTCAATCTTATCATTAAACAACAAGTTGAATAACGCTTCATAAGAAGGTATAGAACCTTTTGATCGATAGATGTCATTAACTTGTTTATAAAGTTTACGTGGATTTGCTTGAATCTGTTGAGGAATTGAAGTAGCAAACTCACGTTGTAAGTATTCAATAAACTGTTCAGCTGCAACATCAATATCTCTATTTTCTAATAAAGTATTAATGATGTGGCCAGGTTGATCTTGAGCGCTTTGCATCCACTCAAAATATGATTCCATGAATTGCTCAAGATTACCATCGCCTTGACGAATATGCTCAGGGATAATTCCTGATAGCGAATAGTAATCTTGTCTTGAAGTTTGAATTGCCATATTAGCTTGAGTGACGTGGTGTTGTAGCGTAACCAATACCAGCGATAGTACCACCAGTTGCAATAGTATCAACTTCAGGAGTAATCGTAGATAATGTCATATCAATTTGTAATAACTGATTACGTTTTGGTGCAATGTCATTTGAGTTAGGCATTGCAGTGATAGCCATATAAGAACCAGTGATAGCACTAGGATTAAAACTATTAATGACTAATATACCATCAGTTGCATTTAAATATCCAGCATCTGCAATTGTAACTTGCTTTACATCACCAATTAAACGATAGATCTGAAGTAAGTGTGTACCACCTTCATCACTATGAGTATTATCTGTCATATCAGTTTGTGGCAAATCTTGCAAATATTGCGTAAAGCCATTATATGTAAATGCAGTTGATGAAATAATCTTTTCACTACTATTACTTGTATATAGAGGAGAAGAAAAAGTCAATGTGTACTTCTGTGACGTTCCAATAGTAGGTACAAAACGTTTTTGCATATAAACACGAATTGTATTATTTAGAATTGAAGGATCTGCAGCGTCAATTAAACGTGAAAGTTTAGAGTGACGGAATACACCATCAAACTTTTTAAGTTCAACGTTATTATAATTTGAAACAACATCTGAAACTGCTTGACGTAATTCACCAGCAGTTTTATTAGTTAAGTTAGGATCGTACTTAAAGAACACTTCCAATTTAATGTATGTGTACTCAGGATCAACTAACTCAGGTGTAATAGAAACAACATTACGTGTTTTTAAGATTTGATCTTTAATGTATTGCTTTTCAGTTGCAGTTAAAGCTTCAGCATTCTTAGGTTTAATAGAGATGTAAGCCTTACCATAATCTGGTGGATTGTTTTCTTCACCACCCCAAACTGAAACTGTTTCAATGTTTGGATAGTTATTAATAATAGCAGCTTTATAATCTTCTGGTGTAACAACTCGGTTTTGAGCAACATATGATAATGGAGCATTAAACTTAATTGAGTCGATCTCTTCACGATCACCACCGCCAGCAGATTTATATAGTGTGTCAATAGTAACGTTTGTATTACCTTGAATTGTCGATGCTAATGTAAACTCTGATGCACCATTTGATAAAGCACCATTAGTACTTAACCACTCAATTTCAACTACGTTACCAGCACTAAGGTTTTTACCTACAATGCCATCACCAAAGTATACTTCATACTTACCATCTTTTGATTCTTGTAAGAAGTATGCTTTTGTTGTTGATGAAATGTCTACGAAGTTTTTTGCAATCGTATAGATGTCATAAGACGTTGTGCTACTATTAGGTTTTACTTTAACAACTAATGTACTTGTATCAACATTTGAATCTGGGATCTCAAAGTATTGTAATAAGTCAAATGAATCAACTGTGAATGAGAATGTCTTTAATGTACCTTCACTAATTTTTAAATCAGAGAATAGATACACACCAGCAAGTGGTGAAATAGACACAGCTTCTAAAACTGTATATGTGTATTGTGATCCATCAACGGTTGTACTAAACTCTGTACCACGATCAATCGTTAATGTTGAAGGTGTACCTGTTGGTGAATTAACGGTTACATCTAAATATGCAAATGGTGCTGTCACAGATCTTGGAACATAACCAAGCATTTTAGAATGTGATACCACGTTATTGCGCAATTGAGCTGAGTCTAAGAAGATCTCATTCATTGCCATGTTGGCATTGATTGCGTTGTAATGCGTATTGTATGAAAGAAGGTCTAATAGCACTGACATGCCTGAGCCTTCAAAATCGTAATCTTGAAATTTGCTTTGTGATTTTAAATATGTCTTCAGATTCTCACGGATCTGAAAAAAGTCTAGTTCTGTGACTTTTAGATTTGATGCCATTATCGTAATCTCTCTAAGACTGTTGTAACATCTGAAACTTGTTCAGTTGAAAGTATTTGGAATTGAATTGTCATTGTGTATGAGTTATTATCTGCATCATCAGTAGCAGAAACATTCAAAACTGCAACTCTTGGTTCAAAGTTTTCTAATACTTGTGTTGCAGCATCTTCCAAATCACTGATAGTAACTGGGTCTGCTGGTTCAAATAAAAGACCTCTAACATTACAACCAATCTCAGGCTGAAATGGACGCTCATAAAAGTTAGTAAGGATCAAATTGATGACAGATTTCTTAATAGCTTCAGTATCTCTAATTGGATTTATATCGCCAGTGACTGGATTAGGCACAAATAGTGTGTCTAAGTCAGAGTAGATAGAATCTCTAGCTACAATGTTGGCTTTACCAATTCTTACTATTAAGTCTGAAGGATCTTGTGTACGCATATCTATATTTATTAAGCTTTCAGAACGTTTAATGCTTGTTCTGTATATTTAAGACGATCTGCCAAACCATTTTCACCACCATTGACTTTAATGCTTAAACCTTTGTAATCTTGCTTATCTGCAAAGCCTGAAAGGTTGTTTCTCTTCCAAAACCATAAAGAAGTCTCAATCGCAATGTTTTTATCACTTGCAACTTGATCTGGATTAGTAACAAGGCGGTCATCACCGTATAAATCCTTACTACAACTCAAATAATTGGCTTTGAATGTCAATTGTTTCAATCCACGGCCGCGATAACGGTATCCATCACCACTTGCTTCATCACCATTAAGGTATCTACTAGCGTAAACCTTATTTGCAATCTTCTCAGGCTTCTTTTCAAATGTCAATGCATCTTCAAGAGTCTTAAAGTACTTTTTGAAAGTAGCTGTAAGGCCTTTTGCTGAGTACATTAAGTTTTCTTCTAATTTTTTAGGATCTGTAGAGAATCCAGTCTCAACTCTGATCTGACCAATCCATCCAGCCACGCGTTCTGGAGTTGTGATACCATATTTTGGTAACATTGTTGATGCTGCTTCATACCATGCAGCAGCTGAGGCACCTGCGGCCGCAACAAATTTCTCTTTTGTGAATGCAAACGTAAATCCACTAGCTGGAGGAGATGCAGCTTTGGTTTCTTTCACTGGATTTTTCTGTGGAGTGATTGGTGCAGCAGCTTTTACTTCTGGTTTTGTTGTTGCAATAGGATCACCAGCTGGATTTTTAACAATCGTACCGCTTTTATCAACTAAAACAATAATTTCTTCACCATCTTTTGTCACAGGTTTACCTGCATCATTAGTTGGAGCACCAGTTACGATAATTTTAGGCACACCATCAACAAGAATTGGATTACCACTGCCGTCAGTGACAACCTGAATGTCATACTCAGGTAATTTTGCTTCTATGTTAGGAACTTCTTTACATAAATCAGTAATAGAGTTAGCAATTGCTTCAGGTGTTAATGAATTTAGAATATCTTGAGTAGTAGTTGTGATATTTGCAGCCAAATTTTGCAATTGTTCAAACATACTTGTTGATGATGCAGATAATCCAATAGGTTTTGGAATTTTATCAATCAATGCATCTAAATTATCTACAGACGTTCCAAAAAACGCTTTTAACTCAGCAACTTTTGCATTATATTCTGCCGGAGTTAAGTATGGAAGCTTTGCAAGTTCACTTTGAAGATTTAATGCAGGTGTTGGAGGTATATTAACCTCGGCAAGTTTTGCTTTGATAGTATCTGCAATAGATCCTAAATCACCAATAGAACCTAAGCCAGCAGAAATTTTATCTTTTAACGCGTCAATTTGTGCTTTTGCTTCGTCTAATGAAGCATTTACACCACAAGGAGAAGGAAGGTTTGCCATATTAGTTCAAATCAATTCTAGAAGCTGTGATACCAAACGTACCAGTTGAGTTCATAGTAGATGTTGTGTCTGATGTGAATGCTGATGATCCACCTGAATGTGAAGTAAAGTTTCCACCTGTTTCAAGTACTGCATTACCGTCAGTGTTAATAGTGATATTACCTGATGTATTGAATGTTGTGTTTGAATTACATGTTAATACGCATGCTGCTTGTGACTCAATAGTCAAACCAGTCTTTGATAATAACTTTTGTGTAGCATTAGTTGAAATAGCTTGGGCACCATTTGAAAACACAGTCAGTGTATCAAGGAATGTATAGTCTACAGAAGAAGTAACTGCAAGATTAGATGTACCACCAATAGTTTCTGTCTTATTAACGTCAACTAATAATGTTTGATCACCACCAACGCGTTGAATCATATTTTCTTTAATGTTAGTGTTACTATTACCAATAACTTCAAGGTTATCATTAGAACTAATCTTAGTGTTTCTTTCGCCATGCACTTTTAGATTATAGTTACCACTTACTTCCATTGTGTAATCACCTTTAATTAGGTGTTTAGCATTACCTTCAATTGTAACGTTTTGATCACTACGTACTAAAATGTTTTCAGAGCCAATGATGATTTCATAGTTATCACCTACAACTTTAAACGAACGTTTACCGTCAGGGTAAATCTCATAGAAAGAACCTGATGGATGATACTCATGAATGCGTGTCTGTGAAGGTGTATCATCATACTCTCTTACAATACCAGATTCAGATTCAAATGTATGTACAAATGGATAGTAACCACCAATACCATTACGTGGTTCTGGTTCTTGCCATGTTGAACGTGTATAATATGAATCAGACTTATCTAATTGTGTAGTATCTAACTTTGGTGGAGTCGCTGTGTCAACAGAGTTAACTCTAGCTGAGTAACGAGTTGCATATGCTGGTGTATCTTTCCATGTAGAGAAACGTGCATTGCGTGATACATCAGTCTCATTAAACCAACGAGGATATTTTAAGTTTGGATCTTTAAACGCTTTTAGTTCATTAAGAGGTTGCGCTGCTTTTCCAGGTAGTGAACCCATGATAATTGGATCTTGAGCATTAGGTCCATCAGCAAAGAAACCTACAACCCATGAACCTTCAACTAATCCTGTTGGAGATATACCAACTCCGGAAATTGAAGCAGAGTTAACTGGCATCATTACATTAGCCCAAGGTAAATCCCCAGTGCCAATCTTAGTTGTGTCATCAGTATGAATGCCAAAGATACGAACACGCACTCGGCCCATCTCAAGTGGATCTTCACGATCTTCAACTACACCAGTAAACCAAAACATTTGCATCATATTATTTCTTCACCTTTTTGCCTAATGACTCTTTTGCAACATCCATGACAATGTAGTATTTACCAGCTTCCATTTTATGGTGAATGTTTTGCACTACGTATTTACCTGAAAGATATTCATTTGAATTCTTTGAAGTATTAACAGAGACAGGTCTATTACGCTCTACTTCAAAATCAATAACTTTACCAACTGTTAAATCAGTTCTACCTTTAACTGTCATTGTAATTTTAACAAGACCAGTTTGATACATGAATGGATCACTTTCTAACTTAGTGAATTCACCTTTGTTATTATAGTTATTCAAGTTATTAGTATCAAACGCTAATGAGTTTTTATATAATGTTGAATGAACAGCATCATATTCTGTAAGCTTCTTATTGTTAACAGTGAACTGATCTGAGATATATGGAAACTTATCTAAGCGATCTTTCTTTTTAAAATCTTTATCATAATCATATGTGATAAAATTATAAGTTCTATTTGAGTGATCGATCACATGCATACCTTGACCAAATGCTCCACGAAGAACGTTCTTACCAGTATTAGACATTTCAATAATATCATACTGTAATGCAGTATTCATCATTGCTGCTTTTTGATCAGCATCATCTTTAGCAGTGTTACCACCTCTATGAACATACTTATTAAAAATACTTTTAGCATAGATCGTTTCATATGATTCAAACACTAAGCCATCTTTTAATGTATCATAGAATACGAATGGATAACCTTTAGAACTTATGCCACGTAATGTTAACCATTCAATAGCTTTATATGGATTCCAATTTGGAATGATTACTTTATAATCACCATTAGACTTTTCACTTGTTTTAACTGTGCTTTTTAAATAGTCTTTAGTGAGTTTAGTAATAGAGTCACTAATTGTACCAGTGAATGCTTGTGATACTAATAGTAAACTATTCATCATATATTCTGCAGTGACTAACTTCAAAACGTACATTGCAGTTTGGCCATTACCTTTTACATAGTTATTAATAGAAGCTATGTAAAAATCACGCTTAATAGTATTACCAGTATTTAAATCTTTAACATGTAACTTAATCTTCTCTTGACCAAGAAGTGGCACAGACTCAATTAAATTAGCTGCATCAATAATAGACAGTTCACATTTAATATAAGGTGACGACAAAGATTCATAGAAGTCTAAACCAACTACTAAATCTTTGATTTCGCTTTCTTTACCTACTGATGAAGTAAGTAATACAGACTCAATTGAATACTCAAACTTCGTTGACATTATTGATCTTCAGTTTTAATTTGATCGATAAATTGATCAGCAATACTTTGTACATATTGTGGACGGATAGCTTTAATCTGAGCTTTCTTATCATTCAATAAGAATTCATATTCTTGATTAGTTACTGGAGTTGCACCAACAGAAGTTTTCATAGTGTGTCCATTCGCATCTTCATAGTGATGTGGCACATCTTTAAAATGTACTTGGTTACTAATAGTCGCAAATTCATTTGTAGAAATATCACGAACAATCTCATTAGCAACAAATGTTCCAGTGATTGGTTGAATTTTAATCACACCTAGATTAGGATCTTTATCTAACAACGTAGCTGTTGCACCTGAAACAAGACCAGTGATAGTATTACCTTTAGTAAACTTTCTAGATATGTCTTCATTAGTTGTTAACGCAGTGCCTGCATATTTCTTATCTATCAAGTGTTGCAAGTCTGATGTTGACAAAGGCCAATCAGTATGAATGTTAACTAAGTTATCGTTAACCATAAAGAATGTCCAGAAAAAATCTGGGCTTCCGTATAATCTAGTTGATACTACGTCTGGACGTTCACCATCTTGAATTGTGTAGTATGTATAGAATGTAACGTCATCTTTAAATTGCTTTTTAACTTTAACAACACGAAAGATATCTACAACATCTGTCTTTTGATTGTTAGCGTATAAGTCGTATTGCGTTAAAGGAAAGTTTTGGAAATAACTTGACATGGTTAGTATCCGTTCTTAATATCTTCACGTGAGATAGCTTTTGTTTCTTGGAATGTTAATGCCAAGTCAATTTCAGAAGGCATACCATCTTCGTAGAATGTAGGTGAAGTTGCGTTATAATTAACGTTAATAGAAGTGAGGTATGCTCTACCATACTTAATTAAATTAGTGTTTTGTCTTGAACCTGACATGTATTTAATTTCAAATACATCAGGGAATGTGTATGCTGCCATGCTTAATTGTTTAGCACCTGCACCTTTAGCTCCAGCCTCTGAAGCACCTGGTCCTAAAGAAGGATATGCTGCAAGACGGAAGAACTGAACGATCTTAATAATCTCTTTAGCTTCAGCTTTAGATCTTGGCATTAACTTAAAGTTAAAGTTAAACTGACGTAGTGCTGGTGATCTAAATAACATCTGTGTGTGAGGGTTAACTACTTCACCACGATTGATAAGCAACTGTCCGGCTGCACCACCAACGATACCTTTGTTCTGAGAAGCCTCAGCAAGTTTTTGTGAAATGAATCTATCACCAAGTTGTGGAGAGTCAGCAGCAACTTGTTTTAAGAACTCAGATGATGAAGCAGCATTCTGATATGTGTTAACTAACATACCACCAATGCCTGTGTCAACGTTATCATACGATAAGTTATCATTTACCTGTAATCCGGCAGGCATATATAAAGATACAGCACCGAGTGTTGATGCTGCGAATTCAGGAGCACCAACAAACTTATCTACTTTGTTGTTCTTTTGTTGACGAGACAAAGCCGTGAACTTAATCATGTTCTGGAATTTCTCAGTGTCTCCTAATGGATAGCGAAGGCTTACTTTCTTTCCACCATAAACTTGGGAAAAAGCTGAGGCTACTTCTGATAAGGCTGAGTTAACTAAACCGGTTAAATTGTCAAGCATTGATTGATCTCTTTTTATAGATACGGACCTACTTATTTATATGGCAACCTACAAAGGTTTCTTTAAACCCAAAAATCCTGCAAAGTATGCAGGTGATTTCAAAAATATCATCTATAGATCACTATGGGAACGTAATGTTTTTAGGTGGTGTGATGATAACTCTCAAATAATCAAATGGTCTAGTGAAGAGGTAGTTGTACCTTATTATTACCCTTTAGATAAAAAGTATCATAGGTACTTTGTCGACCTCAAGTTCACCAGCAAAGAGGGTACATTCTTAATTGAGATTAAACCTAAGAATCAAACTACTCCTCCAAAGAAACCTTCTAGACAAACTGCTAGGTATCTTACAGAAGCTGCAACCTATGTAAAGAATCAATGCAAATGGAAAGCTGCTGAAGAATATGCTAAAGATAGAGGGTGGACCTTTGCTATTTGGACAGAAGATACAATTAGGTCAATGGGGATCAAAATTCTTTAATAAATAGATATATGTCAATCTCTCTACTTGAAAAGTTAAAAAAAGAACTAGCTGGTGCTGGGATCAATAACTATACAAAAGAATCACAGAAGTGGTTTACTAATCGTATTAAGGGAATAGCACGTATCAATGAGGTGTCATTCCTTAAAGATCCTAACTTAGTTCGTAAGTCTAGATTCTTTCCAGGATACATGTATCACTTTACATACGATCCAAAGACAAAAGAGACTTTACCATTTTATGATACGTTCCCACTAATCCTTGCAGTGGCTCCTGCACCTGGTGGATTCTATGGATTGAACTTACATTATTTAAAACCATTGACTCGTGCATTGTTCTTAGATAAGTTAATGGACATTGCAAGTAAGACTGAGTTTGATGAGAAAACAAGATTTAGATTAAACTACAATCTGTTATCTGGATCAAAGAGGTTTAAAGAATTTGCGCCATGCTTTAAACATTATCTAACAACAAACATTACATCTAGACTAATGATGGTTCCATCTCAAGAATGGGAAACCGC